>JBBKCR010000012.1:91831-103582 GCA_037577295.1 Ladigesia roloffi | reverse complement strand
TGCTGAGAAAACAATGTCACCTTCGACTTGGATGCCCTGGGGGTAAGCAAATAAACATCAAATTTTCATTTTTGGGTAAACTATCGCTTTAAATAGGTCTTTTTTACCTAATAATTGCAAAGAGGATTGTGTGGACTATTTTTACTCACAGATCTCAGATAAACTGTGAGGGTCTAGACACACTCCTAGATCAGTTTAATTGAGGGGAACATGTCACTGTCGTCCATCTTCTCCCCTGTGCAGGGCAAAGGCACAGAAGAGACTTACTGGCTTCTTGGACGGGATGACTTCACCAAACCTTTACCTGTCCCGCCTGAACTCAAGCCAGGGTAAGATAGCGCCGTCCCGTGGCCTGTGGCCTGTTGGTGTGTGGCTGTATGTGTCTTTTTCTTGATCCTCTTCGACATATTTTTGCAGGCAAATGGCACATGGCTTGCAGCTGGAGGAAATAGCCGCATACAAGAGGCGGAAAGCGGAGAAAGAGCTTGCAAAGAAGAATAACTGAGGTAATGTTATGCATGGAGAATGTGTAACATTACTGAATGTGGCATCTGGAAGGGGTGGAGGGGGGGAACTGGAAGGGTTTGGCATGGGTCATAATTGGCATATCTGTGCCATTATATTTGGAACACATTCTCCAGCAAAGAATGGACTCAGTTCTTCTCTTTCAAGTTGTGTTTCTCATGCTTTACAGTAATACTTCAGTGTTCAGCTTAATGTCTATCTGCCATCTCTATCCAGCGTCCAGTTGATTTAACAGGAATTATATTTTCCTTTTTTTTTGCCAATTGGTACAAGAGCAGTCATCAGTTATATCCTGAAGCCATTGTCTTCAAAAGTAAACATGTTTTCCATTACAGTTTAAGTTCTCTTTCAGGGGCTCAAATTGTTTGTGATAATCGACCACACTACAGAGGTGACGGATTGAAGTCAGGTTGAAGTATTCTCTTAATCTGCCACTTGTCACCCACAATGTCCCCCTCCCTTTGTGTGTGTGTGCATGTGTAAATATGTTTGTTCATAAATGTGTTTAAGAAGACATTTAAACTGATTAACTGATTTAAATTCAAAATTGCTAACAATGATGCTGAAAGTGAATGAAAGTGATTCAAAGTGAATAGTCAATAATTATGACCTGAAAATCGCACCTTGCTATTTGTTGGCTACTGACTTTCATTCTTTGCTAGCTGCATTAGCCTACCTGGTCCAGCTAATCCTTATATTCTGATCTTCTGCAATGACTTTTTTGTGGCATTAAACTAAACAGTCTGAAAGTAAACAAAAAGAAAGACTATTAAAGAGAAATAAAACTACAAACACTCATATGATGTCATACTATGGGACACATTATTCCCCTCCGGTTTTGGACAGACATTTTTGGACTCGGAAGATTCATGGCTTACGGAGCCAAAGATAGCTGTTATACGCGCTCTGTCCTTTCAGATGGCATGCCACTCTTCTGATATGGATAGCTGTGAATGTGGTCAGCATTTGAAAACCGGATGCCTGGCTATGTTTGGCATGCTGATGTGTGTCTCTGTGCGTATTCTGTCATGCCCTGTGTTTCTCGTGTCTGCCTCGTGTTCCATGCATCCGTGTCTTAACATAGGTCTTAACAAACGGAACATGTACTATATGTAGCATTGTGTTCCTCAATGTGCAGAGTGCACATAGATATGTGGGGAACTGGACGCCATACTTTAAATCCGGAAATTTGGTAACTCGTAAGAGTGAAGGATCACAAAGGGGTGCTGTTTTAGATGAACCAGGCTGATGGGCCGCTCTCTGTTGCTGTGTGGTGTTTTGCAGGCCTGAGTCCAAGGACTTTAAGATGATGCTTCACAAGGCAGTGAGGAAGATTTCGGCTGTGCGTCAGGTGGCCCAGATCACCATGGCCGATGAAGGCAATGTCATGATACACCATCACTGATGACCCTTCACCTGTGCCTTTTTTGACCTGTGCACTTGGGACAGAATTTGAGTCGAATGAAATGCCCTTTCATGTGAACACGGGATACACCAAGAATGTTTCAAATTAGCCTTTGTGAGGTGCAGCCTTCTTTTGATGCTTCCCCTGTCTTGTCTGCTAGCCTCTGGACACATACTGGTCTGTGCAGTTGGGCCGTTATGCCTGTATGCTTAGAGATTCTGGATGGATACTCATGCATTCTTCATGATTTGGATGGTAGAACATATGAATCGTGTCACTGGAAGTATTAAATACAGCCCACCTGGTTGACCATGACCTCTCTTCCTGGCAGTGCATCTAAATATGCAGACAAGCAACAACAATAACACATGCGTCCATGTGTCATCCTGTGTGGAAAGACTACAGCCTGACTCTGAATGTGAAGCACCTTTGTGTTAGGAGGCAACGTCACATAAGGAACTAATATTATCCCTTCGGAATCCATTACTCAGCGAGAGAGGGATTGGATGTGAGAGAGAGAGGAGAGAAGAGGAAGAGATTGGAGGAGGGAGTGAAAGATTTCAGCCCCTTGGTTCATCTCCGGGTCTATGATAACATATCACGTGGAGTTTTAGCATTTATTGTTCTACAGAAGTGATCTGCTGCTTCACCCCAACTTCAGCTGCATGCATTTAATGGGAAAGAACTTTGGCGTAGTTTGGAAATAAAGGACACACAGTTCAACATGGTGCCGAGGAAGCAAGATTTAAACTATTTACTTATATAATAAGTAAAAAAGCAACTGTAAACCATATATAAATGTATTCAATAATTAGGGACACTATATATGAAACTAAATATCATACAGTTGTTCTGATGCATCAAACATTAGGTTGCAAACAGGTACTGTTATACAGACATATCTTAATGAGAGATGTGTTTAGCATGGACTCCCATGGATGTCATTTCTGTACAAATATTTTAGCCATGTTCTCAATTTCACTGTACAGTGTCTGTAATTTTACATGTTTAAAAAAATAAGCATATATCTGTTTGTTGGGATTATACATCTGCTAAATAAGAAGGCTGTCTACAGAGATTAAAAAAAGACAAAAAATATCAGATCTCTATGTTACCCTAAAATTCTATTTGAATGTGTTTAGGAAGTCAGAGGTTTGGGTGGAAGCTTATTTCACTGGCTGATCTAGATGAGTTAGATTTGAACTGGTGTACTAAGTTTACTATAGATATCTGTAGGGTTTCTTTAGGCCTACACATGTTCCTAAGAGAAAAAACAAATTGATATTTTCCCATTCAATAAATTATGAAACATCATTCTATAAAGTATACCACAATATAAAACAGTTGATACTAAAAATAAATCTTGACTTGTTTGAATGAATGCGTGTTTCTTGGTGTTGCATTGGGGCATTCTGTCTTTTATCTAAACGCACTGATGTACAATGGATCAAATAAAACAACGCCCTTTTGTGGACATAGCTGTAAGTGCAGCAGATGGTGACCTACATGGTGCGAGGATTAGGCCGAAGGGGTCTCTATAAGAAGGTCATCCTTAACAAGCTTACGCATCTCTAAAGCCTGTGTGTCATTTTACACATAGATTATACTGTAACCACACTCCTGAGCATGTCTCTGAAAAAAATCCTGTGTAATTATTCCATTATCTGTTTAATTTTCTGTGGTATTTCATTAACTTCTCGTAGCATTTCTACTTTTATTCATATTATGGCAGTTCAGACTGTCCACTGGTAGAAAGAAGCAGTCTTTGGATGCATAAAGACAAACAATGTCTTTGGTTTGATTTGCTAAGTCAATTGACACCACCACCACTGAATCTGGGGAACAGTTCAGGAACAGATACACAAATACATGATTTATAGAATTAACATTTTGGTATAACATGTTTAATTTCTACTTTTGTTTCTGCTCATGTAAAAAAATACAGTACTGAATGTCAACAAAATAAAAGCAATGGATTTGATAGATACATAGATGGCTGGATGGATAGTATTGCATTAATAATTTCATAATGATTTATATGGAAAGTTCTAATCATCTGTCAGGGTGTATGACCGATTTGACGGTATGTAAAAGACCTGATTTTTATCAAGTGCTCAGGAAAGCGGGCTTGAGGTAATTCACACTATGCACCACTTGAAGGAGCAATTGAGTCATCACGACTGATGGAAATATTGGCCTTAGCACAGCATTACCAGATTTGAGTAGCAGTGCATGAATGATTAAAAGGTCTGTTCACACATGGCTGCACTGGGACTAAGTATAATGTTGTTATGACAAAACATCTGTGAAAGCTGAATATTTCCAGATTAAGTCAAGTAGTCACGTCGTGGTTTAACGTCATTTCAACCATATACACAGTACACAGTGAAAAGAAACTATTTTCCTGGAGGACCATCCTGCAATGCAAAGAACAAATCACCAAAGGCCACAAGACTACACAAGTATGGGCAGGACAGGACAAAAGAGTGAAAAAAAGACCCTGCAGGCTGGTACACTCTGCTGAGACCATTTTACTCTTCATGGTCAGCCTTGTGCTCCTTAGACACATATCAACTGCCCCTGAAATTTCTTTGGGTTTAAGCTGTACATAACTGAAATGTCTGTCATTTCTTGGAATTTGTATTTGCTGTGCATGTGTAAAACAAATAATTCATTGTGCAACCCAGTAATCCACATAGCTGTTAAGGAACATTCTGTTATTTCAACTCCTTAAAGACATTAAGTAGCTACCAGTGGTTTTCAGTGAGGACAGCCAATTTTATCGGGCAACGTATGACTACTGTGCTCATGAATTCAAATATGAATCCACTTTACAAAAAGATTTCACTGCAAGGTCCACAAAGTATATAAACATCGGGCATTCTTAGATATTTTGAGGATGATATGTTTCAGAAATTACCACTATTTTCAATTGTTAATTTGCCCCCCAACTACTTTTCACAGGGTTACTTTTAGAGTTGACTCGAAATCATGCATTAAAAAATAACTGTGATTCTCAAATAGAATACAGGTATGTACAAACCCCTGATCCAAGTAAGAAAATACAGTATGTTACACTTCATGTACCCCTAGGAGTTATGTTCCACCTGCTTGTACATTGGCACTGCTCACAAACCCTAGGCCTAGTGGGCAACACTGAGAGTACAGCACGACCAGCTATGTGTCCACATTTACAGTTTAGCTGCTGTCCTTGCGAATGACTGGCTTGAATCCAGTAGGGTCAGATAAATTTTGAATTGTGTTCTGCATATCCCACTTTTAGATGCACAGACTGGCAAGAACCGGCCTAAGTTTGGTCAGATGTGACATGCACAAGTTATCCAGAAATTGTGAAGGTCACGTTTCACAAAATTGCAACACTAAGCAAGGAACATGTGGCTAATGTGCACGTCAGCAAGCTTTTCTGGTTTTTAGTGGTAGGATATGGACTCCAGTATTTTGGGACATGTATTTGAATGGAAACTATTATTGTTATGTAAACCTGTACATGCAAGATAAGACCAGCCAGGATTTCACTCAGTGGTTGGTGTAACATCAGGTATCACTGACTTGCCTGCACTCAGAGTAGGGCTTGCTGCAGTATTAGATTACACACATACATAAAACTGAAACATGAGGAATCTGGAAAAACAGTTGAATAAGTTTCAAAAATAAATGATTATGGGAGGTAATTTCTGCAAATGCTGTACAGAAGTAGACTTTTTTTCTTTCATTCTTAGCTATTTTTATAAAGGACCTTAAAAAAATGTGTCTTGGATAAATAATACAAATTAAGAACCATTAACCCCCCATGTTCAACTTTCTGATTTTCTATAAATGAATTAAGTTTAATCTTGGACTAAATTGTAGAGAAAGTTCAGTTTTTCCAGACATGAATAAAACTCAATCTTGAATTAATTTGAAGGTCCAGTGTTAAACCCCCATTAAAAATGTTTTAGTCTTAGGCTTAACCTGGTCATAAAGGAGCAGCAGAGGTCAAAAGAAACCTGATCATGGGGGCTGAACAAAGCTAATTTCTGCTCATATCTGCTCATGCTTACAGCATTATATTTACCCCGCAGTGGAATTTTAAAACCCTTACACCCTCACACATGGTGGAGGCACCTGTATGAATGGCCTGGTAGAGTTTATTATAGGGGTCTTTATTAATTACTCCTACACATAATTTAGAAAGTGCTTAAACGGGGCCGGCGGATGTTGGTGGGGTAGTGGGTGATAGCAACCAATTCCAAAGAAACCAGAGCTTCTTTTGCTCACTTAGCGGGTCAGTTTTGCATTTTGGCTAAAATAAGGCTGACCAACCGGCAGGGCAACTTCAAGTGCTAAGCATTTTCCCACAGATACCTGACTCCACTTTCCCACGCTCTGTGGGCCCATTAAAAAATACTGAGAACCCACCCACCCAGGCAGGCAGCACATACTACCAACCCTTCATGCGACCGTGTGAATTTGACAAATGATGCGTTTGATAGATTGGCTAAAATGCTTTCGAAAGTTATCTGCTAACGCAATGTGATCCACCACCAAATGAGTAGAAGATACTAGGTTCCCTACACAGCACCAGATCCTTACTGGAGACGCGAACTAACAACACACCTCAATCCCAAACTTACTGTGTTACACACTGCCCAACGACTCACTCTTCGAGTTTCTATTAACTAAAGACATCAAATACGTGTTGACCGTCTGTCTGTCATTTTAAATGCCCCCAATCACTAGCCAACCTACAAGAAAATACCCACAACAAACACCCTGCTCCGCCATACAAAAGAAATCGGTCCTTACAGTCAAGCTGTGGTTGGACGCCTTCAATGTCACTCAAAATATCAAACCAATCAGTGCCGCGCAACTGTGGTACGTCTACCCACTTCTGTCATCCTATTGGGTATGGGAGATGTCAATCAATTGGTCGTGAGTGCGAACTACTCTAGACTTGAATGAAACTCCGAGTATCACCATTGGTTAAGTTACTGGTGACGAACGCACATACAAGGCTACGATTGGCTAAAAGTCGCGGCGGCCGCATTTGATCTCTTAGCTGGCCCAATCGAAAGCCAAGCCGTCGCGTGGTCCCGCCTACAGACGGCCGAGGCAGAGGTCACGTGTTGTTTGTGCTATGGTCCGTAGAGATGTGTACAGAGGGAGTGAGGAGCAGATTGGCAGTCCCGCTAGGAGGATCTACCGATAATAGAAACTGGTGATGTGGTCATGTTGCAGTTGCTTAGCTTGAATTCGCCTTGCACTGGCTGGATATCCGTTTTCACGAAGCGGCCTACGGGAGCTCATCACTGGGAGAAATAGATTGCCCTGCAGCTGCTTCTACGGAGACGCGAGTTTCCCCCAAAAATCAAGAATGGGGTCTCAAACCACGACACTGCAGCTGAGATAAGGTGGCTTTGCGTTTAATGCTCAAATGGCACATTTTGCAAGTTACCAAGACAGTAAAGGCGATATGTTGATGCTGGAACCTCAGCAGATGGCTGTAGGGACTAAACCGACAGCCAACGGCGACAGCTCTGTCGGGGAACCCCCTTCTTCTTCCTCGTCTTCTTCCCTGCTCCGTGCTGGCGGCGCTCGCCTCCATCAGCACCCACCGCCTCCTCACAACCAGGCTCCTCAACCGAAGGGACAGCAGCCCCATTATCAGGCGCAGCCACATTTGGAGAACGACCAGCAGGAGTCACAGAGGTCCTCGTCTTGTGTTAACCCGGTACACGAGGGCACCTCGGCTACTTCGAGCCACACACAGGCTACCTCAGCTGCCTCTGCCCTAGCTGTGAATGCCGGTGCCGCTGCTACGGACATAGTGGATGACATTAGAAAGTGCGGTTACCTGAGGAAACAGAAGCACGGCCACAAGAGATTTTTCGTCTTGAGGTCGTCCAGTCATTTAGGGCCGAGTCGATTGGAATACTACGACAGTGAAAAGAAATTTCGTAGTAGTCTGCGCTCTAATGCTGCTGCGTCTGCTTGTGCCGCCGCCACCTCATCTGCCGGGGCTGTAGCTGCTGCCTCTCCTCCCAAAAGGGTGATCTATCTCTATCAGTGTTTCACTGTCAACAAAAGGGCCGATTCAAAGAACAAGCACCTCATAGCTCTCTACACTAAAGATGAGTACTTTGCCATCGTGGCTGAGAACGAGCAAGAGCAGGAGGACTGGTACCTGGCCCTGAGTGATCTGATGAACGAAGGCAAAAAAGGCCACATGGATGCGGATGAGCTCGATGACGGCTACGGTACGGTAACCCCAGGCACCGTCTTTAAGGAGGTGTGGCAGGTAAACGTGAAGCCCAAAGGCCTAGGCCAAACTAAAAGCCTCACTGGTGTGTACAGATTGTGCCTCTCTGCTAAGACCATTCACTTAGTGAAACTGAATTCGGAAACTCCGTGCGTAAACCTGCAGCTGATGAACATTAGACGCTGCGGCCACTCGGAGAGCTTCTTTTTTATAGAGGTTGGACGCTCCTCTTCCATCGGTCCTGGGGAGTTATGGATGCAAGTGGATGACTCTGTTGTGGCTCAGAACATGCATGAGACCATTTTAGAGACCATGAAGGCACTAAAGGCCTTTGCTGAGTTCAGGCCAAGGAGTAAAAGTCAGTCCTCAGGCTCCAACCCAATGGCTTTCATCACCACGCGTCGGCACCTGGGCAATCTCCCTCCCAGCCAGACTGGACTACAGCGACGCTCACGGACCGAGTCTGTGGTGGGGACCCCCCCTAGCAGTAAGAGCAGTGGTGCGAGTGGTTACCGATTCCGCACCTCCAGTGAAGGTGAGGGCACCATGAACCGCCCTTTTCGTTCTGTGACTGGTAGCCTGATGCACCTCAATACAGCCCGTGCCAACCTGAGCAGACAGGAGAGCAGCAGTGGAGGAGCTAGTAACCGATATGTACGAGCCTTACCGGGTGCCACCTACCACGCACGGTCAGCCTCTCTTCCAGTCTCTCACTTTCCCTCCACCACCAGTCCAGTCAGTATGTCCAGCAGCAGCGGCCATGGCTCTGTCACTGACACCATCACGCGCCCTTCCAGCGCCTCCATCTGTGGCTCTCCCAGTGATGGAGGCTTCAACTCCTCTGACGAGTATGGTTCCAGCCCAGGAGACTTCCGCTACTTCAGAGTACGAAGCAACACACCAGACTCACTTGGCAACACACCGCCCATCCGTGAGGAGCACTGTCTAAGTGACTATATGGCCATGGGCTGGAACCGAGACATGTTCGCTGGAAGTGCTGGAGAGGGTTCACGTGAAGAGAGCATGGATGAAGATTCACGGACAGGGTCATTCAGGAGGCGGACTCCCTCCATCACCAGACAAGTTGGGGGTGGCGGCTCAGGTGGAGTCGCTGTGTACCAGAAAACGACTCAGACCAACTTCTCGCTGGACGAGGCTGTGGCTGAGGGAAGCTCTCTGGGTAGCAGCAGCCAGCTCGCCTCCACCTCCTCCTCTCTCCGCTCTGACTACAGCTCTAGCTCTGAACACAGCCAGGATCGACCCCCTGCACTGCAAGCCGCAGACTCCTTCAGAGACGATGGATACATGCCTATGATGGCTGGTGTGGTACCCTCCCCACGCGACACAGACTACATGCCTATGCAACCCAGTGCCCTCCTCTCTGGCTCCCCAAAGATTCACAGCACTGCCTCTCAACATGTGGACTCACAAGGCTACATGATGATGCTGCCAGGTGGGAGTGGGGTTCCAGACTCCTCAGCACCAGCCAGCCCTCACATAAGTGGCAGGGGTATTAGTCGGAGAGGAATTGAGCACAGTGAGAATGGAGAATACATGGACATGTCCATGACCAGGTCCACAGCATGCGGCCGAAAACTGTCCGACAATTACTACACACTGACCACTCCTGAGGCTCCCAAATCCTACAGCCCATACTTCTCTCTCCCACGCTCATACAAAACCCCAACGAGGAATCCATCAGAGCATGACGAATACGTTCCCATGAGCTCACCAGCCAAACCTGCCTATACCCCTCACACTGCCACACCTGAGCACAGTGGCAGGTGTTGTTCTAGAGATGTGTCTCAGCACAATGGCTGCAGTGATGTGATAGATCGGCGGGCAGTGCGGCCCAACATTCTTCCCCTTAGCCGACGCAGTTTTCACGGGCTATCCAGAGCAAACAAGGATACAGAAGCCCCCTCCAGTCCGGGAGAGTATATCAACATTGAGTTTGGGGACCAGACCACAGAGGAAGCCCCCTCCGCCCATGCTATGCCCCGAGAGCACAGGTGCTCCCCTCTCCCCCAGGACTACATGACTGTGGAGGTGGATGGCCTTCCACCTAAAAGTCAGTCTCCAAGGCCTTCTCTGGTGGCCCCTTGGAACCCACCTACCTATATCCGGCCCTTGGCCTCTCCATCCTCCCGTGGGGGTGGGGTCAGTGTGGGTCGGGTGGATGACTACACTGAGATGAGCTTTGCACGACAGGAGCCGTCCAGGAGTCCCACAGCTATGCTGCAGCACCTTTGTGTTGTGGAGCAGCGTTACCCAAGTATTAGTCCCCTTCCTGAGCCAAAAGTGATCCGCGCAGACCCTCAGGGCAGACGGAGACACAGCTCTGAAACCTTTGTCACATCTTCAGAGGTGACAAGTGGGAGTGGCCCAAACAGCAGTGCCCCTGTGCCCAGCGGTAAGTGGCAGAGCTCACCGTCCTTTGACAGCGTGTGGATGTGTGCGGACAGTGTGCCAGTGTGTGATACAGGGGAAGCACATGGCTTCTCCTCAGACAGAGCTGAAGCAAGTGCCTCCTCTGCGAGAACAGGAAGGACACTATGTGTGGAACACCAGAATGGCCTCAACTACATTGCCCTGGACCTGAGAGAGGACCCCCGGGCTGAGAGCACCCTTGATGCCCCTCCCTCGTCACCCTCTGCTGTGCCCCTTCTGGAAAATGGGGCCTATGCCAGCATAGACTTCACTAAATCTGAGGGAATCACTGCAGCCTCTAAAGGTTAGTGTCTTATCTGTCAACATACACAGACATACTTTTAATAATTGATTTAGTCTAGTTTTAGCTCACTTTTTTTCTCAAAAACCCAGTTCCAGTCCACAGAGTTTGTGTTGTTATATTACTTTTTTCTGTTATATAACCTAGATGTTATAAATGCTAATCACAAAGCATGCAACCGGTGTGTGCTTTTCAGTCAATTAACTGTTAAATTAATTCCTGTGCTTAAGTGCCTGTTAATTTGCAGGGCCCCGCAAAAGTTCATACACTCGTGTGTCTGTTAGATATGCAGGAAGGAATGTTATTTGTGGTAACAAACGGGCGAAATTGATTTTGAGGCCATATTAAGTTAGATAATGTGTAGAAAGGATCAAAGATACTGTCATTGTAATATCTGATGTTGTTGGGAGATTGTTTGTTTATGTTGGTTATGGCGACCTCTTTCCACTCACCAGAGATGACACGGAAGGTCTGTTCCACACTGTTGTTTAGAGTTCCACACATTTGTTCAGTAAATCCTTTGAGCCATCTCTTGATATGGTTAATCTATGACCTTTTAAGCAATTCAGGGTTTGCTCACAAACTTGGGACGTGTGATTGGATATTTGAACTGACATGTACAGAGTGTAGTATTAGCCATCCTTACACCTGTCCTTTTATTTTGCCACTACTTCTCTCTGACCATTCTCCCATTTTCTTCCATCTACCCCATTTCTAGTGCTTCCTGGGTCTGTTGTGTGCCTGGCAGGAACACAAATTCTGTGTGTGTGTGTGTGTGTGTGTGTGTGTGTGTGTGTGTGTGTGTGTGTGTGTGTGTGTGTGTGTGTGTGT
>JBBKCR010000012.1:58292-81928 GCA_037577295.1 Ladigesia roloffi | reverse complement strand
GGGATAGGTTGATTGAACACACTAAATTGGCCCTAGGTGTGATTGTGAGTGTGACTGTGTGTGTGTGTGTGTGTGTGTGTTTGTGGCCCTGCGACGTGCTGTCGACTGTCCAGGGTTTACCCCGCCTTCGCCCATAGTAACTGGGATAGGCTCCAGCCCCCTCCCCCGACCCCGAGTGCGGGATAAAGGGGTAGAAAATGGATGGATGGATGGATGAAGTGGCCACTGAGGGTGAATATGAGGTAGTTGAGTCTAATACACTGGGAGGTCATTGTAAAGGCCAATGCTGTCAATACAGGTCCAGGTCAAGAGATGTTTACCTGCATCTATAGATGCCCATCTTTTTTAGCCATTTTGTTGTTGTTGTTGCCACGATTGCTGGCGTGTGCTGGGGGTGTTGTTGCATGTGGTGATGGCGGGCCGTGCCAGGCCAGGCCAGCCAGGAGGAACTCGTGGACCTGTGGTGCCTCAGCAGAGCTGGCTGTGGCTTACACAATGGACCAGCAGCATTCCTACCGCCCCAGACGACCGCGAGCCCAAATGCTCTAAAAGCAACTGCATTGTGCCCCCACCACCATTGTTTGGTCAGACAAAGCCTTTTATCAAAAGCATTGCTTGTCCATACTGGGGTCAACCAAGGTTAGCACATGACCTCGCTGCCTACCAGAAGCATCAGGGAAAATGAAGGGCATAGCAGGCAGCCAGGCTAGGTGAACCTAGGTCAAGGCAAGGTAGTGCGGAGTTGAGTGAGGCTGAGTATGTTGGGGTGAAAAGATTCACAAGAAGGCTTCCGACTGTATCAGAGGTTCAGTGTAATACGCTATATTGCAGGTTTTCAGCTTGTTAAAACATTGGGATGAAACTCACAAGACCTGGCTTTCAGTTAACATTGTTCTATATAAGGAAGATTAAGAGGACATTTCTAACATAGCTTCCCATTTGCAGCAGACTCCTGGTCTAAACTTTTTTTTTCTTGATCTTTTCCCTTCAGATTGAAGATGAGCTGCTTGGCTGCATTTAAGTGAATTGAAGACCCAGAGAGCCATCAATGGCCCATCACACACTCTCCAGAAACAGCACCAGGGGACCTCCACTTTGATTTCACATCATGTTCTCCCTTTGAATTCATCCTATTTAAAACAACATTATCTTTTGGATCTGTGTCCTATGAGTTCGATGCTTTATTATATTGCTCGTTTTTGATTATTTTTGATTTTGGATGTCTGCATTAAAAGGGAGGTTTGCACACGGAGACGCAGGGAGCCCGGTACTCGGCACAGTATAATCTGGGCAGGTACGACATTTAAAAGCATTAAAACGGACTAAATTCCATTTATTTGCAACTTAGTTTTCAGGTACATTTCTTATGATATTTAGTGAGGATTTTTTATTGGCTGGACATAAACACTGCAATCAAAAGTATTCACTTTAATTCAGGGGTTAACCTGTGAAATGTTAGGCTTTTGCATTTTATTTCTTGGGTTTGCAAGTTTTCAGTTTACAAGTATTATGCTCACAGCTCTTGTTTTGCCAGCCAAGGTATCCGCCACTTACACTATCATCGCTATCCCATAATCCCTGTGGGCGTCACTTGGACTATGACCTGTTGGGAGTTGCGTCAACCCTATGCTGGGCCCCAGGTGCAACGCGCTACACATTTTTTGTATATGATCGTCTGACAGAATGTCCCCTCCCAGTCCTCCACTCCCCTCTCTCCACTCTTCCTTGGTAGGGAACACCCTGCCTCTACTCCTCGCTGCCAAATATGCAGGATGGACAGAGGGGGAGGAGCAGAGTGGAAGAAAAGAGGAAGCATCTATTCTGGGATTAAACAAAATGCCAGATGAGGTCTGCTGCAGTCTCGGAACACTAACAGGGCCAGCATAGGGTCATGGATAGCATTGCCATAATTAACACGAACGAAAACAGCTCTTTGAAAGGTTCCCTCATAGAGGAACTGCAGTGAAAAGCTTTAAGGCCTAAACATGCACTCAATTTTGCTTTTACTTGAGAATAGGCAACTGCACTCTTAAAAATAAAGGTGCCAGAATCTGTTCTGTAAAGCTTTTGGTTCCCTAAAATACAGATTCCAAATGCTGGAGACCACCTAGTGCTCTGCAAATTTTAGAGTTTCCCCAATCTTAACACGCCCATTCATGCCAGCAAAGGATTAAAAACTTAACTGGTCAGTTTTATCAGGTGTGTTAAGAGTGGGGAGAACACAAAAACGTTCAGAGCAGAGGACTCCAGGACCAGAGTTGTGAATCTTTGCCCTTAAGAGCCTTTTTAATGAGTAATTGTTTTGTAAGTAAGGCATACAAGTGTGTAAAATCTTTTTAGTGTTGAGGAAACCCTGTTTATATAATATTTGGGGGCTTTTGTTTTTAAGAGTGTAGCTTGAATATCTTGACTCTCCCAACATCAAAGGCGAATATGCCATAGGTACGTTGTTCTAATGAGCCCAAACACCATACGAGGGAAGGGATTCATCGAACGAATGTCTGATCTGCAGGGGAAAAATAATCCTAAAATGAACAATTTTTTTAGTTAGTGTTAGTTTTCTTTTTTTTTTTCCTTACAGTATTGTACACATGGTGTGCCATGCTTTGGGTGAGTACTTCCAGTAGGAAGATATGGAACAGGATTAAAGCTAAATCTTTGCCTTACTCTTTGCGATTTATTGTTGTCTTATTAATGAAAGAGTACTGTAGGTGAGATAAATTAAGTTCGAAGAGAGAGATTGGTATACTATCTATGGTTAGTGATTGACTCTTTTGGCATGTTATGACATTGAATCAAATCCCTTCATTTCAGTACATTTGATAGAACTAAACCAAATGTGAAGCATTTGAATTGATGCTTGTAATGAACATTAAATACTATAAAAGAATAGAGATATTTTCCTGGTATGTTGTTGTACAATTGTTGGTACAGGATGTTAAAAAATGTGAATACAACTCAAGTCCTTAAATGTTTCAATCCCTTCTGGCTAAGGGAGCTATTCCTCTGTGCCCCCTTCTTTTGTATCAGACCCATGTCTTAAAGAGCACAGATCCGAGCATCAAACTGTAATTTGAAGAAAGCCACACGCTAATGGGCCTTATTTAAAGCTGTGTTTAAATCTCCCCATTTTTATAAAGAATGGTAATGACAGAAATGTGACTTGAATGCAGCTTTAAATAGCTTTGGTCTTGGGTACAGTAATGTGTGATAGAGACACTGACCACTAAGACAGCTCTACAGCATATAGTCCAGTTTGTCCAGAGTAGCTGGGAAAAAAAGATTCACAAAAATACAGCTGTTTGCTAATGTGTTTACTCATATGAACCTTTTCTGCTTTGTGTTGTTTCCCAATTTCTGTTGATTTACTACATTTACAGCAATTACAGTCCATGATTCAGCTGACTGAAAAGACTACATACAGATGCACCCTGATAAGGCATTAATATGCAACTTCAGTATACTTTTCCTTCATTTTTGTATGTAGTTGAAACAGCTGATTTTCTTTTTTTTATTGTAAGCAATTGGTTTATTGGTTATTGGATCATTTTATGAAGAACATTAATTTGCCAGAGTTTGGGAGATGTGGGGGCATTCCCTAGAGTGAATAGGCATTTTTTGCAGTTTTGTAAAACATGTTTTTGGTACAGTTGCATTTTATTTGCTGCTGTGTACAAAGTAAAAATACAAACAAACAAATGAATGTTGACAATTGCAATCTTAACAATGATTACGGTGACAATGAGAAAGCTGTTGTGGTTTGTGTGTTTGGTTCATCTGAATGCTGTTGATGGCAGAGTTGAGGTCTTTTACGGAGGAGCTCATCTCCTGCCATCATTACACTGTCGTAGCATCCGAAAGGGAAAAAAACAAAAGAGAAGAAAACAACTGTTCATGGCTGTGTCCATTGTACATACTGTTGCTTTTTTTCCATGTTGATTTTTTTTTTTCTCCTCTTTTTCCTCTGGGGGGAAAAGGAGTGTGATAGCAGATACGTTTTTGAGCGTTGCATAGTGTTTATATTTATCAGATTTTTTTTGCTTGCAATAGAGCTATTGCAATAAAATGTGGTAATGTAACTGTGGCTCCTTCCCTGAGTTATTTAAGCCCCTTGCTCCGTTTGTGTCTGTGTATGCATGTGTGAGTGAGTGGGAGAGATACTGAACTAAAATGAGTCAAAAACAGCCTCCATTCTCTCTGGACTTTGATGTTTGTTTTGTAAAGCAAATTTAAGCCAAAAGTAGCACATCAATAAGAACACAACAGCAGCTTGTTTCCCTGTGAGGTTGAACAAAGCAGTCTGTGGAGTAGTGTAGTGAAGCACCTCAGTTAAGTTTCTGAATATTATTTGATTATGATTTTTGTGTGTGTGACCGTGAGAAGAACTGATCACAGATGATATGGCTTTATCCAGGCTAGACAACTTCTAAACATTTTGTGGCCTCATTATGTGACCTGCTTGTCACCCTAGCGATGATACATTACTGATTAGCACAAATTTAAATACATAATAAATATACATTAAAAAAAAAATATATATATATTATATAAAAACAGGGTTTCAGGGGGTGAAATCTATTAGACAAGTGAACACTCAATTCTTTACATTAATGCGCTGAAAGCAGGAAAAGTGGATAAGGATATGGTTCAGGTGAATTTGGCAAGGTAATGGTTAGAGCTATCTGAAGATGATGAGAGAATTTCCAATACGACAGGTCTTGTTTGGTGTTCCCTGTATACAGTGGTGATTTTCTATCAAAATTGATGAGGGAGGGACTACTGGTGAATGATAGAAAGGTATCAGAATACAGTGCATGACACCATGCAGTAGCTGTGACTGTGTAGCTGCAGTCTGGTTAGAGTGCCCATGCCAACCCATTTCCACCACAGAATGGGCCAACAAATGGTGTGCAAGGATCAGAACTGGACCATGGAGCAATTGATTAAGACTGACTGGTCTGTTCATTCATGTGTATTTTATATGATGATTGGTGCATGTATCACTCACACAGGGAAGAGGTGACACCAGGATCCATTATGGGAGCAAGCCAACCAAGGTGGTGTGATGCTCTGCACAACGTTCTACTGGGAAAAATTGCGTCCTGGCATTTATCTAGAAACTATGTCACGTACCACCTATGTAGACAAGTGCATGGCCTTTTTCAGGGGGAAAATAAGTCCTGCCACTTCTCAAACTGTCAATGAGAAACAAGGTTTGAGATACATGTCACACAATACCACAGCTCACCCTTGAGTTCATGTCTTGTGGAGTCCATATCTTTACAAATCAGAGCTGTTTTCGTGGCATAAAATGGACCCACACTATATTAAACAGGTGGATTTAATTTAATAGCAGACTGGTTTTTATAAATGTTACAATGTGATTAGCTTAGCTTTAGCTAAGCAACATATATATAAACTCAAAAAGGCAAATATAATATATTGTATATTTAAGTGAATTAAAAAGGGACATATTCTTACATGATATTCATATTTCTTGCAGAGCCTCTTGTGAGGTGCTGAGCCAATGTTTCTCAGACCGATCCTGTAGGATAGCCTACCCCAGTCTAAAATTTTGACTACATCAACTTTCAACACACGTGGAGGAAGGAAATAAGTGGACTGTCCTGGGAGGGGGATGAGGGCATTTGAGAATGTCTGCCCTGAGCAACTGCTTCTGCTGCATGTAATATATGACTAGTAACAAACAGTGAATGAGATTTGCAACCAGGTTATGAGTGATTGGGGGCAATAATGGCTTTTACCACCGAGTTGCCATGAGAAGCACGAAGTGTGAGTGTCAGAAGTCAGTTTGGCGCCACCTATTGGTTAAATTGCCAGTGTTAAAATCAAGATTCCAAAGTTCATTTTAGCATTAAATAACCTGTCCAAATGTCCATGAGCATATCAACCAATCAGCTCCATTTGCTTTTCTTTGACATCCTTCTCAGAGCCATTTCAGGTTCAGTAATGTAAAATTGGAAAACTATCAACACAAAAATATTAACAACTGTTGACCTCTGCACTATTTGAAATGTTCACAGATCGTGGCATAAAGGAATGGTCCAAAATGATTTCATTCTCTGCATTAATATTTTTCTGAATGATTTACATTTATACAAAAAAGATTTGGCAGAAATGGATTGCAAAATAAAGAGCTCCTAGCCATAAACATCAGTTGATTCCCAGTTAAAACAACAAAACACACTGAAAGGGTCCTTGCTGTACTTGCTGTACCCCGTCCTTGCTGTACTTTGACCCGTGTTGTTGTTGACCTTCAACATCTTTTTACCTCTGGATCAATTTGGGTTTCCACAGATTGGTCAGTCTGACTTGTGTCCTTCTTTGAGGCTTTACTTTATTTTGTAAACAGCAAAGGACCTAAGAAGATTGAATGCCATACACATCTGATTATGTCCCATTAGAGACTCAAACAGATGCATATAATGTGTTCCCACAGTGTGAGTAAGCAGCTTTTGGAAAGCGGATGACTGGACGTTGCAAATGAACTTTTGAATGGAGCTCCATTCCTTTCCTAGAAGCACTGAGCTTATTTGCCCTCCTTTGGGAATTAAGAAGCATTGGTGGCCATTATCTCTAAAACGGGAAACAACTGCTGCAGAAATCTGTTAGCTAGCTAATTAACAAGCTGACTAGTCTTCAAAGTGAGAAACACTGCTCTGATTTCGCTAGCAAGATTGTCATGCCACCATATTTTGCTTAGCTTGTAATTGGGTAGGGTATAGCTTATGGTGATCAGATTTGGGATTGTGAAAAAGAGGACATATTTTATGTCCACTGGACGGCCGTTCTGGACTTTTCATTTCTGAGAGATGTCCATGACCTGACGAATGTTTAGGCAGCTCAAATTCCCCTACCATTCTAAAATCCCGACCAGATGCAATTTTCAGGTCTCAAAAGAGGACATGTCTGGCGAAAAAGGGAAGTCTGGTCACCTTAGTATAATTGGCTAATTAATGACTGGGTGGCCTATGATTGGCTATTTCAGGATTAGGTAATCCTATTCTTGGTAATCCATGCTTGATTAACCTATAAGTTGTCAACCAAGGGCTGATCTCATTCCTTCCTAATTCTTCTGAGATGATAACAATAACCAAGCAAGCTATCTAATGTGTTAAGCTGCAAAGGAGATCATGTTCAGGGAACTCTGGAGGACCTTCCTAGAACTAGCTGAACTAGCAAATTAATTTGATGAGCCACAGACATGATCCACAATCCCAGAAAAAGGGCTATTTCTTTACATTTCATCACAAATATTATATTAACACCATGTATTATAAAGTGACTCCAATCCCTGGTATCCTTGCCTGGACATGTTTCCCTGCTTTATCATAACACAAATATAGCCCTGTATGTGGTTGTGAAGTGGTAGGATACAGGGCCTGACCTGACCTAGATTGCACTATGGTGTCAGCATAGTGTGACCCTTAGGTCATCAGTGCTCAGAAAACTGTAAAAAGGCAACCACCCCTTGTCAAATTACTCAGTAATCCATCCTGGTCTTCATCACCAGAACACAAGTTGTGAAAACCATGACTTCCTGCGTCATAAGAAGTCCAGCGTATCTCCAGCTGGCTGTCCGCTTTAGAGAGGAGAAAAGACAAGGCTGTACATGTGTGTGTGTTAAGGGCCTTCGCTCCTGTATTTGGGCCATATGATCGGTTGCAGCATGTGATCTGTCTTTAATTCCTAATGTGGCTGTAGAGTAATTAGTTGCGCTCCTCTCCAGGGATGTAGTATTTGCTGTAGTGGACTTGAGTTTCAAAACAGTCATGAATGGACGTTTGCCTGCATGGCACTCCCTCTTAACGACGCGTTAAGGAATAGGTTATGAATGAATGTATTCTCCAGTGCCCCAGTCCCTGGAAATACAGAGGTCAGTGGATAAGAATGATGGCCAAAAAACATCTTCCCCATTCCACCCTAATTAGGGCCTGAACTCCAAGCAAACCCGACTAAGCTATGGTTTAACCATAAGCCCATCAGTCAGCAATAGCCCTGATGAGGGTAGATTGCTCTGACGCAGCCGGTGACCTACTGTAAGTTCAGGAGTGGATGCCTCTGGAGTTGCCTGACTTTGATATATACCGCATCTGGGTTAACAGATACCAGATATCATCTGTGACTAACTAATGGTGTGCATTATGGGCAGTTAACACTGAGAAAAAGTAGAAAGGTCATCTGGTCCGTATATATTTGAAAGCTCCACACTCGAACCTTACAACTGTCTCTCATTTCTTTGGAGCGTTAGATCTTTTCTTCTACATTAAAATTCATCTTAAAATTTCTGACATTACTTTGTCTAGTTGTCAATAAACTACCACTCATAAAGAAACAAACAACATTCCAACACCAAACATTAGACCAGTTCTAAGATTATAGGACATTTCCCTCTCAGAATGTATCTGCCTTGAATTTGTTAACCAGTAGCTTAGATTTAAGGCTTCTTTTCTCTGTCAGGATACGAGGGGTTTCCTTCCCAACACACCATAGATCCTTTTCATGAATTTTCTGCACACACATTTTTATTTATGCAGTCCGCATGTTCCTCTCTGCCTAACTCGGGATACCTGCTGCACCTCGAGTGTCCACTACAACTGTGCATGTCACTCAAGTGGAAGAGATGCGATCCCTGCCTCTGAAAATTCAAGCGCAGCAACTACTATTACGCTTGACCCATCACTCGAAGGGGCTGCCAGTTTGGCTAACAGATCACCTAAACAAGCCAAGATGCTCAACTTGACCCCCAAATGCAAATCTGAAATTGAAGAAAGTCTCGTGATCATGTTTCAGCTAGCAACTTTTGAATCCTGTTTTCAGGTGTGTTTGTGAGTGTGTGTAAATTTGTACATTTTATAGGAAGATATCTTCATGATATGCCTTACAATAAATAGGTACTAAATTTATATGTTTCTCAGCATCCACATGTCACACTGAGCTGAAATGGCTTATTTAGGCTGGGAGGTTTTTTCCTAAAAGATAATGCATTCACTGATTTTGAGCTAACATGTTAATAAACTCAAGACAGTAATACCAATTAATGCTGCTACATGCCAATTATTAATCTACTTGGACAAAGACTAACCTCAGCATTAGTAACGCGGTTACACCTGCGTGTACTGGAGAAAAAAAAACGAAACTAAATTTGCCCCCAATTATGCCCCCAAATAATTTAATTTTTTTTCTAAACTCAGTTTAATTAATTGCACTTAAACAATATCTATGAACCCCTGTACTGTAATTCATTCACGCGTATTTTCTTTGGTATGCGCTGGCGTTTTCTTTGGTGTATGCAGGTAAATGCAGTAATAGATTTCTTTAATCTTTTAGTAACAAGAATACTGTAAAATGTACGGGTAATGACCAATAATCTTTACAGTTCAATAATGTAGTCTTCTTCGGGCGGCACGTTTTCCTCAAGAGCTTCAAGAAGCTCTTGTATTGTAGTGACGGGCCTGTTAAAGCAGACACCGTGCACTCACTCCTACACTCGCCTCTCGCATCTTCTACCTTCCGTATCCAACCCCATCTTCCCGAAGCATATCCAGTAGTTCAACATTCTCTTGGGGTGTCTTACTCTTTCTTGTTCACTAAGGTGAATTGCCAAAAGACGTTTGGGCGGCATCTTGGGTATTTTACAAGAAAAAAAAGCAAAACACAGGAGGGCGGCAGGCAATAATTGGAAATTTAGCTGAATACATTTATAATAAATCACATTTTTTCTTAATAATGTAAAATGCGTGAAATAATAATAACTAAAATGCGTGGAAAAAACATTGGCAAGAAAAAAATTGGAAGAAATGCGAAGAAGATTTGCAGTTTCCGCCTTATTTTGAGGATTTCCGGGTACAGTTATCAGTTGGGTTCTCAGAAAAAGAAAAATCTGCGTTAGACTTATTCCGGGACTACTGCTCTCAGTCACCTTCGCCACTCTTAAACTTCTTGAACATTTTAATTTACCAAGTGGTTTTGTAGAATGTAAATTATTTCTCAGGCCTTACATGACCCATATAGCTGAAACTTCACCTGCTGCCTCTTTGAACTACTCTGTGTGAGAGGCTAAGAGATCACTATCCCTGTCCCATGATCCTATTGATGGATTAGCAGCCAAATATCACGGGCAAGTCTCAGTCAATTAGCTTTAATACAGATTATTAAGGAGCTGCCGACTTCCCATGAGCTCATAGCTTAGTCCACTTTAGCGAGAAACCACTGTGCAAAACGAAGAGAAAAAAATCGAATTCAAAAGTTACATCGTTAAACTCAATAGCGAACTCAACAGTGCAATATGAAATGTCCGCTGTTGTACAAAAGGTAACACACTGGAGCGGAAATTATGTAAGGGAGAGCTTAGTTATCGGTAACTTGTCTACTGGGAATGTGAACAGCTCAGTCATATTGAAGCATGCCAAGAAGAAGATTAGTAATCAGGGAATTATTCTGTAGTGCCCAAATCCTTGTTTGCGGTGACTCAGGTCAGTCAATGTTAAAGGTTACGCCTGAAGGTCCAAAAAGTTGGCCAGTACTCAAAAAAAAGGAAGAAAGAAGAAGAAAAAAAGAAAAAATAATATCCATTACTACAAGTAAATTAACCAGTTCCTCCCTCTAGTGGCCGTTCTACGCAAGTGCATCTTCCTCAATCAGTTTCTGTCAGTTAAATAAAGACAATTTCAATCAAAATGTAACACTCTCAAGTTACCATTACAACACATATAAACTTTATTGGCAATGCGTTTTGCAGATACTGCAGAGTTTCGAAAAAAGGCAACAATGAATACTGCAGAAATGTTTATGCTGACACAAACATATGTGGACTTTAGATTTCTTTATTTCAGTCTCTTTAAAGTTTATAACAACTTCTGGATAATACACATAACAAAGAGAATTTAAAATACACATTCTTGCAACCTATGATGACTTAAATAAAAAAAAAAAGATTTTAAACCAGTCAAAGTAATCATTGGCTCAAGAATTGGCTCTCTTGTTGGCAGTATGTACATTATGAACCACATTGTGGCACATGGTGACATAAGACCCAGCAGAAATTAAAAAAATAATTTTTTTCCAATATTCTACTGATTTCAAAAGGAATTTAGATATAAGTTAAATTACATATGAATCAGAAAAACAATGCTTTCATGATCTGATTAATCAATTATTTTGGTGGGCTTCAAAACTGAGGGGGGGGGGGGGGGCTGTTTTTCTGAATTATGGTATGAAAAAAAAATACAAAGCCAATTCAAGTGTAGCAACATATCAAATAAAATACTGTTTCATCTGAAGCATGTTTACTTTGTACAAGTATTTTGTGTAAGTGAGTGAGCTAGCATGTGAATGTAGATGAATGAGTGAATGAACGCGAGCCAAAGAACCCAGAAATTCATAATAAAGAACCACTTGTTTTATACTAAAAAGGTGTTTTACACAATATACACATTTTATTACTTACAAAAGAGATAAAAGGCCTATAGTTAAAAATTCTTGGATATTCAGTGTTATTACCACCAAGAAGAGGGAGAAAGAAGAGTGAAGGTGAAAAAAAGAAACCATTAAAAAAACAAAACAAATCAATAAACAAAACAAAAACAAAAAAACAAAATGCAGTCTTGCTAATGTAACTGTTCAGTGCATTTTTCTCTTTGATGTTCAAAGTGCCGTTTGGTAACTTGGAGACAAATCCACTCCTGAAAAGAAAAAAAGAAAAAAAAAGCGCTTCTCTACAAAAATGTATACTAACACCAACCATTTTGTGAAGAGAAGACACAATCTCTTAGAAAAGATTGGAAAAAAAATGCACTTTATTGCTCATCCGTCATGGCACCTTTCTGGATTTTTTTTCCTTTTTGAGGTACTTCTTAGAAAAAAAAGACTAGTTATTTTTTCAGTTTATTTTTTGCTGTGTTGCACAGTAGCACCATAGAGTTGAACTTGAAGATAATGCACCATTGGAATTCCACCTGTCGTCGACTTAACTGTTGCCATCGCTGTGGTGATGGCTGATCCCTGGCAAGGGGCCATGTTAGTGTTTGTGTTAGCATCGCTATGTTACGTTGTCCTCTTCATACAAACAATGCAGCGGCTCACGCGTGTCTGGAGGTTCCCTGCTTTTAGCGTCTCTGACTGCGGCTTCCTGATGGGAAAACAGACAGAAACTAGTCAGGCTTCTGCACAAGGGACAGTGTAGTGTTAAAAAAAATGACCCCACATTTTGAGAAGCTTGCTTTGAAACATTCTTTGATTTTTTTGTAACCTCTTAATGCTCACAAGAGTCACGACTACAATCCCAGGGTCAATTGATGTGTTTCTAAACATTCCATGCCCAATTTAAACCATACAAAGTGGGACAAAACCAGTAACTGATCTCAATGCCTTAAATATTTGGTATAATATCTGCTTCCGTCACAATGTATTTTATTAACCCTTATAGTCACGTGTGAACAAACCACAGCGCAATGTGAAATTCTTTCTCTGGATTTAACCCATTCACCAGGTGAAGCATTGGGCTGCCCCCCCACTTATGGGAACCTCAGTGACCCGAGCAGTTGGGATTCAAACCTTCATAACCTTCTGATTACAGGGCCAATGCTCTAAACACTAAGCCATCCCGCTGCCACACAATTGCTGTTTTAAGAGAATGTTTTCCCCATTACCACTATCTGCCATGTGCCACAAAAAGCACAGGAACTATATTCTGAATCCAGTTAGCTACCTAAACATTTCGTTCTGGTCGACAGTGGCCAGCCAAAAGCTGTAAGAGTTGCCGTAGTAGTTGCAGGTCCCGTGGCCGTGGCACTCAATGAAGGGAGAGGAGCGGAAATCCTCTAGACAGGAACCAGGAGAGGCCAGGGCCTGACCAGAGCCCTCTGCACCAGCACTAGTGTGCTGCAGGAAAGAGAGAGTGAGAAAAATAACAGGGACAGTGTTATAAATAAATATAAATAAATATTCGATTCCTGTTTTTAGTGACTCATTCTTAAATTCTGCATGCGATGTTGGTCATTATTCCAATTTTCACAGATTTTCAAAGGATATTTGTCTTTAAAAAAGAGGCCATGTTTAGAAAATGGTGAGTGTGTGAGTGTGTGTTGTGTACCATCATGAAGGAGTAGCCAATCCACAGAGGAACCCAGTTTTCGGGACAGTCTGGCACCTGGATGGTCTGGCTGTGGACTGCAATTACCATTGCTGGGGCTTCACATACAGAGCACCTGTACACACACATAGAACAATCAGAGAGACAGACACAGACAGACAGTCAGTCAGACAGTCAGTCAGACAGACAGGCAGACAGACAGACAGGCAGACAGACAGTCAGACAGACAGGCAGACAGACAGACAGACAGACACACACACATATACACACATACAAACAGAACAAGTTATGATATAAAACTATGAAACTATTTGGCCAAATAGAACCTCACTGAGGCATTTCATACTTATCTGCATCTTATGTGTCGGTGCAGTTATCATTTTGTTGATCTCTTACCTGCTAATATAGGGCTTGATGCTCTCTCCCTTGATGGGGGCCATGTTCATGGGCATAGGCGCAGGAGTGGACAGCCAATAGGAGTAGTCATTCCGTGAGGCGAAATTGCACACATTGTTGATGTTGCAGAACATGAAGGGCATGGTGCTGAAACGTTTTAGACAACTCCCCGCAGTACCTGGGTGAGGCAAAGCGAGGAGCGGAGAACAAGGGAGAGAAATAAACATGTGTGAGTATACTTTTGCGTTAAAATTCTTTTTTGGGTGTGTGTATGTGCAGCGGGTATATTCACAGCACATCTCCATTCAGAGTGCTGTTTCAGGGGTGTTTATTTAATATGGTCAATAAGGAACGTGGTGTTTCTGGTCCTGATTTGAGTTCCACACAGTATGCGTGTCCATGGACGAATGTTTAGCTTTCTCACCCAGGTCTTGGCCGTGTGCCCTCTCGTTGCCCTGGACATAGAGCAGAGAGTAGCCGTCATAGATTAGTGTGGTGTCTTCTGGGCATTTCGGCACCTCTGTAGCTTGGCTGTGCCGCGTTATCAGGAATCCATGTGCAACTGAGCCATGACCTGGAGTGCCTGGAATACCCGGAGGGCCATCTGCACCAGGAGGGCCTGGGTAACCTCGTTCTCCTAAGAACCAAACAGTGTGAGGAGGACAAGTAGAACGACATCTGATACAAACATTTTATTTTATAAATCCTTCAGACTTCTTTAAGAACAATGCTGGATTGTTCACAATATAAACAGAGGCCATATAGATCGAAACTGTTTCTCTTTACAATTAAATATATGCACAGTCAGTTAAAGGTAAGATACGATAAGATAAGAAAGAACTTGTTTTGTTCCAAATATGCTCAATGCAACAAGAACAATAAAGACAGACAAAGCGTTTAAAAAAGAACAATAGTAATAGTGTAAATGTAGTAGCAAAATAACTCTAACAAAGTAACAAGTACCTATAACAAATAATAAAATGACAGACCACAAGTGGAAGTGGTTATGAAAAGTGACAGTGTTTGTGCCATGAGGTGATGAGGGGATGAAACAATCATTTAGTAACATATAAGTAAATAAAATGCAGATGAGTAATATTGCATGATCCAAATGAGAACCAAATGACATTAATGCTGAGAAAGATCACCTACAGAATGAGGAAGTGTTACACAGTCTTAGTGCCATTTTTATTTATTTACATAAATACGCTTTTACATAATACAAGTACGAAGAATGTACCTCCATTTCCAGCTGGTCCTGTGTCTCCTTTCCTTCCAGGAGGGCCGCTGAATCCTGGGCTTCCATCAAGACCTGAGTCACCTGGGGAACCAGCCGGACCTATGAGAGATGTGAGATCAGTCACAAACATGAGATGCTGCTCCTTCCATTGCAGATATTTATTAGGCCCTATTTGTAACACAGACCTTGCAGACCCTTCAGCCCAGGAGGTCCTTGTGGACCTTGTGGTCCTGGTAGGCCAGGGGGACCAGGCAGTCCTCGCTCACCCTTCACCACAATGGGTCTTGGAGCTACACCTGGGTTACCAGGAAGGCCTAAGAAGAAAATCAAGATAGAAACATCAAAGGGACTGTTTTGATATGAGGAAGTGATGGCTTTATGAATAAAAAATGATGCTCACCTGGCGGTCCAGTGTCACCAGGATCACCAGCGGGACCAGCAAGTCCGGGGGGACCAGCCACACCTTTAGATCCTGCAGTGAGTAGACATCCAGCAGATAATGTGATAAATTAAACCATGCTGAATGCGGACTGGAGGGAATTCAGTGCTGCTGTTTGGCTTATAGGATTGACTGACCTGGAAATCCACGAGGACCTTGCAAACCTGGGTCTCCTTTAGGTCCATTAACTCCAGGGAAGCCAGCAGGGCCCTGCCCAAGAAGAGAGGCTGAATGTCAGGAGATGTATGCCATCTCATCATAACCAGCATAAGAAAACTGAACAAACCTAGTTTGAATTTGAGCTAAAATGCTAGATGTGTCAGGTTTTACTGAGTAGTACTCATCCTGTGGCTCACCGGAGGTCCTGGACGTCCAAGGTCACCTTTCTGCCCAGGGACGCCAGGTATTCCGGGACTTCCTGGGAGGCCTTTCTCGCCCTTTACCCCTCCACTGCCTGGAAGCCCACGGGGGCCCTCTGGACCAGGGGGACCTTCACAATGCCAAGATGAAAGTGGCGTTTATTTCCCTGGTCGCATTTAATGCCCTTACTTACTTCTTGTAACCTCATATCAGAACATCTACAGTGGTACAACACAGACCTTGCCAAGAAAATATGAAAAATCATACAAACAATGTATTCAAAGTTTGAATGCTCTGTGTAACCGAAAATATGTTTTTGTCAGTTACTGGTGTTTTTGTAGTTCATGGTTAATGAGATAAACTGCTTGGAAAAAAAAGAATGTTAACATAATAAAAGTGCAACATTGCAGCTAGCATCATGAAACAGTGTTACAAATATAGTAATGTGCAGAGAACCATCATGGTGGGCATGAAACCAAGGCATCTAACCTGGAGGACCTATATTGGGGTCAACAGGTTCCCAAATTCCAGTGAAAGAGAGAGAGCCGGTTGCACAATGCAGATTTAAAACAAGAGCAAAAGTTAGCAGAGCATCACAGTTAAGGTAGCATCAGCAAGGTTTCACCATTTGGGGGAAAACACAAACAGCAAAAACTCTGATGATCTTTGTGTTTGCCTCCACTGAGTAACCAAGCGCATTCACATGAACATTCAGAGCAAACTTGTAAACTGTCTTAAAACTGGCTTTACTCCACATGCAATTTAAAAAGAAAAGGTACTTTAAAACAGCAATGTTCTGTAATGTAAAGATGTTCTCTACTGACCAGTTGACTGATTTCCTCAACCCAAGTCCTGTTATTACATTAAATTCTATTTTATTATAAAATGACAGCTAAGATTTAAACACATTTTAATATACATTTAAACAAGTTCCTCAGGGATCAGTAAAGTATTTTGATTCTGATTTCAGAAACTGAAAAAAGGAATAGTAGCATAATTTACTGATAAATATTAGATATTGTTCTTATTATATTCCCAAAGAGGCTAATTAAGACTTTATTCATGCTCTGTAAAATATCACTTAGATTGAGGAAAAATGGTTTGACACAAATCCATAATATTACTTCAAGGTTATCAGTATCTATACAAAGTAATAGATTAATCATCTACATCGGAAATACTATTCTGTTGTACAACTGAAAAAAGTAAATATCATATATCAAAGAATCTGTATATACTCTGAAGGATCTGACCTGACAGTCCTGTCACCATTAGGAGTCATCAGGAGGGTGCCGTAGGAAACAGGAGGTACATGTCATACCCAGAATGCATCTGGGCAATAATTCAGCCTCACAGACACTAACCAAAACTAGGGGTTTTACTTAGTCACAGTTTTACATGTGTTTTATAAATTAATTAGATTTTATTTACAACCAGTAAAGGTTTGTTTTACACAAATATTTTCAGAGGGAACCAGTCTATCCACTGGAACCCATTAATGTAAGAGAACTACTTGGTCAATTGAATTAAATCCACTAGATGGATAATTTTGGATAGTTCTGTGATGGCTTTACATTCTTTTAACTTTAGAACAACAAACACAGTCCTCATGCAGGTGGAAACACACACACAAATGTAACAACTTGACATCACATAATTGGTGATCCCAGAGACACAATCCTGTGGAGACGGTACAAAGATTTCTCTCCCCAAAAGCACAGTGGGGGTAGGGTGTGGTGGTGGTGAGGACACAAGAGGAGGGAAGGATAAACAAATGAATAAAAAAAAAACCAAACAAAAAAAAAACAAATTAACAAAGACACTGTGAATCAGTCCATGCTTGTCAGGCCCTGGTCGGGCACACACTGATTGGTGCGTGCAAACCCCTCAACCTTACCCACATTTCTGATATACACATACACTGAGGAGAAGATGGGGACAGACAGATTTGCGTGCACTGGAACGCCAGAAACACTGTATGTGCAGGACTCTATGATTTGTGATGTCTGTTTCTTTGGCGCAAGTGACATGGATGCAAAACAGTCTGTGCTGATTTGTGCAACATCCCATGCAAGACAGTCACATGATTAAACATGGTGAATGGTACTCTACTGTCTGGTTCAATATACCCACACATGGTCTGATTTATAATGTGGTTGACATTTAAACTACTAACTGCATGATTTTCTTTTATCTCTTTTTGCAGAAAGATACAAGCAGATTTAGTATTGGCAGAACCAAACAGCAGAGACAATCAACAAGACGAACCCTGCTCTTGGAGAGTTCATGCCCTGCAGAGTTAATCACACACATTGGCCACTTTATCTAGTGCAGTGCAAGTATGTGAGTATTAAAAAAGGGTTCTGAATTTAAGACTGGATTTAAACTCTGAGGATTAAAACTCTCCAAAAGCAGACAGACACTCTGGAATAGGAGTATAAGACAGGGCAGCTTACCGGGTCTTCCGGTCATACCAGGAGGACCTGGGGACCCTTTGAGTCCCTGTAGGGACTGGCCAGGAGGACCAGGGTTCCCCTGTGCACCTGGGCTGCCTTGTGGGCCAGACAATCCTGGATCCCCCTTTGGTCCTGGGTAACCAGGGCCACCAGGCAATCCAGGGAACCCCGGGTCTCCTTTGGGACCTGTAAGATTAACAGAATAGTACAGTAAACCAAACAGTATTCCTTTGTTATTGTCATTTGAGAGAAACAGACAAAGGCATGGTGAGATATTTGCATAATGAATGGATTTTGTATTGTTAATCAATTATGAATTTTAAACATTTGAAATCCTTTACCTGGAAATCCTGGGTTACCAGGAGGACCTGGACTTCCAATACCTGGAGGACCTACACAGGGGGAAAACAAACAGACCTTAGATCACATCTATGAGACACATATGACTCACAGTTGTTTTCATTTCAAATGGTTTTCGTATATGAGCATATTGTTAAAACGTATATTATTATATTATGGGATTCATCACGTGCATTGGCTTACCTGGGTCTCCCTTTTCTCCTGCGAGTCCAGGGAATCCATCACGACCAGCTTGACCCTTTTCTCCAGGTAAACCTGCTTGGCCAGGTGGGCCAGGGTCTCCTGGCCGTCCAGAAAATCCACTTTGGCCAGGTGGACCTGGGGGTCCGTCCGCACCCTTAGGACCAGTAAAACCGGGCATACCTGAAACCAACAATAGAATTACACTTTTAGATATTTTAATTAACTTTATGTCTCCTAAAACATATAGTGCCTTGTTGACAGCATGTGATGGAAAGTGATGTTTTTTTACTGTACCTTGTAATCCTGGTGCGCCGGCATCACCCTTAGGACCGGGGTTACCAGGTAAACCTGGAAGACCTAGGGATCCTGCATTACCTTTTAACCCTTGGGGGCCAGGAAAACCAGGAGAGCCAGGTTCACCCTGTCCAACAAGGTCAGTATGGTTATATTCACCTGACCCACATTTTTTTTTTGCAAAAGGCATTCTGTATAAACATCATTTCGAAGGAATTTGAAACTTTAATCTATTGTTCAAACACAGCAATGTTTTTTCTTACCTTGGGTCCTGGAAGTCCTGGTTGTCCAAATCCTGGAGTGCCTGGGTCTCCCTTGGGACCTGGGAACCCTGGTGTTCCTGGAGATCCAGCCAGCCCAGGTTGCCCAGGCAGACCGTAATTTCCTTTGGGTCCAGTAGGGCCTATCATATAAGAAGCTAACTTAGTCTGGCTTCTTCATCACAAAAGGTTACAGGCCTCATATTGTATGGAAAGTTTGGAAAGTGTGCAACACAGATGACCTTACCAGGTTGTCCCATCTCGCCCATACTGCCTTTCAGTCCTGAGGCACCAGGTGTTCCTGGTAATCCTGGGATTCCAGAGTCTCCTTTGGGGCCTATGGTTCAAACAGAAGATGTTATTTGAGAAGTTCCTCAAAATCTCTTTCAGTGATCGGCACCCTTTCAACTATAATGAAAAGTTCCTAAGGGCAGAAAAAAGAATGAGTTACCTGGGGGTCCAGGTAGACCAGGACGTCCATCCAGGCCAGAGGGACCAGAATCTCCTTGAATTCCTGCAACACCTTTTGCTCCTGGTAAACCAGGAAGACCTGGGAGAGAGAGAGCAATAGAAAAAGAGAGCGAGTAGCAGAGAGAGCAAAAGTGTGTAAATAAATGTTCATTTCCATCAGTCACTTATTGAAGTGTGTAGGTGTCTGTCTGTCCTGATCTCACGTAAGGGCTAGCATAGGGAAAAGTAAGTTAATGTTGGATATGAGAGAAAACTTTCAGAACACACAAATTCTATTTTAGGCAGGAGTTTCTAAGGTTATGGCTGATCAATGTTTGTCAATGAACTAGTTTGTGTTACATCACAAAAAAGTAGATTCAAATTTATATACATTTATAGCATTTAGCAGACACTTTTATCCAAGGCAACATCAACTCCCTAACTACAGGGGGCAGTCTCCCTGGAGCAACTTGGGGTTAAGGGTCTTGATTAGGAACCCAGTGATGGTAGGATTTGAACCCAGAGGCAAGTATCTTACCCACTAATTACCACTTTTGTACTAAGGAACTGAATGATACAATTTGATATTTTTGTTTTTAAATAAAATGTTAAATTCTAATTTTTTAAAGCTTCCAACTTTCATGATGTGGAAATATATGTATTTGTGAATTTAGTTTCACAAAACCAAAAAACTCTATTTTTATGTACTATTTTCCCCTGTAAGAACTGTACATAGGGACACTGTGTATTTTGTGACAAAATTGTATCTCTATGCAAAGGAATTGATGAAAATAGCTGGGAAATGTAAAATAAATTTTGAGTTGCCCACAAAGCTTTGATGGCAATGGGCCTTATTACGTTGTGTATTTTAACCTTTATTTTGCAAGACACTTTGCATTTGCCACACAGTTTATTGTTAGATGGAGCCAGTCACCTGGAGGTCCGGGTTCTCCCTTTGTTCCTTTTGGCAAGTCTTCAGGACTCCTGTAACCAGGAGGGCCTGGTATGCCTGGTTCACCTTTGTCACCCTTTGATCCATCAGGACCTGGGGTGCCTGGCCGTCCTGGGAAACCATCATCACCTTAAAGGAAAGACAAGTCATATGTGAATCACTGGAAGGCTTTGGATTGTGGGATTAATTAAAAATAACAAAACAAGACAAACCTTTTGGTCCAACAAAGCCCGAGGCACCAGGGTTGCCAGGATTACCAGCAGGACCTGGAGCACCCATTGAACCCATGTCTCCCTTTGTGCCTTTAGTTATAGGGGACAGAGATGAGTGTTCAAAGCAGTTCAAAGCTCAGATTCACTTAATATCAACTGCAGTGACATTACATGCTATAGGCCAGTAAAGTAAAAATATGACAAAGCAGTTCATGCAAAATACAATTCCTGAAATACTCAGAAAAGCAAAATGCAATAAGCATAAAAAAACAATAAAAGCAATGTTTTGCTAAGGGTAGTGAAGTCAGGACAGCTTTTTTATATTACCAGGGATCCCAGGTTGTCCGTTTTGGCCAGAAGGCCCGGGGTTTCCAGGGGGACCTGGAGAACCAGCGGGTCCAGGGAATCCAGAGCTTCCTCGGTCACCAGGCAAGCCTGGAAGTCCAAAACCTGGGGGGCCAGTGTCTCCTTTACCACCTTTTACACCAGGGAAACCTGGTACAATGGAAAAAGGGCCAATTTAATGATAACTGAACACATTTTGCATGTACAAATGAACAGGACAAAATCTACAACTTGGCTCTTCTGAGCTTATTAGTCTAGCTGCACTAAAGTGACCCCATGGAGAGTGTTTGTCTTCCTACACACTTACCTGGAGGGCCTATAGACCCAGGAGGTCCAGGTGGTCCTGGGAGACCAGGTGCACCAAAACCAGGCTGGCCACGAGGGCCAGGGGGACCAGGTCCACCAGAAAAACCACGATCACCTGTGACAAAAAGGTCAGGTCATCAGCAAAGCTTCATGTGCATTATTATACCTCAACAACCACATAGCAAAATTCAAATTATGTGCAAATTATTTTTTGTATCAATATTGTCGTTATCTAGTGACAACTGATCCAGCACTATACCTTTCTCTCCAGGAGCACCATCAGTGCCCGGTATGCCTGGGGAACCAGGGTTTCCAGGGAAACCAGGATCCCCTTTAGATCCCGGGAGTCCTTTACTGCCTTGGAGGCCTGGGGGCCCCTGAGGGCCAGGAATTCCAAAACCGGGATCTCCCTGTGGACCCGCATACACAGTTAAGTCTATTGGAGGCTTAGAGACTGAGATGAAAGACTGTGTTTACTAAGAATGTGTTTGCTGTTACTGAGATTAAACCACCAGTGTAAGTGTATTGTGGATGATTTTGCATGCCCAGTGATTTGTTTACACAGCACAATGTCTAGAGTTTCATCAGTTAACTAATCTCAGTGGAAACAGATAACTGCCACAGTTGCTCACCTTTGGCCCAGGAAATCCAGGCTGGCCAGGCAATCCATCAATACCTGGAGCACCAGGGAGTCCAGGACCACCGGGACTACCAGAAATACCTGGGAATCCTGGGAAACGTGTTCAACAGTGTTAAACTCTTATATCCAGTGTTATATTTCTAAGAAACTGTAGAATATGTAGTTACAGGATTAAGCAGCAGAAGACTTGGTGACTGGTCTTTAGAATGTAATGTTAATGCCACCTGTGTTGTTTCTAGGAAAGATGCATTCAAAGTGGTCACTCTGGCATTACCTTTAGCACCTGGGGGTCCTGGCAAGCCAATACCCGGGAGACCAGGTTCTCCTTTTGTTCCAGGTAGCCCTGGGAAGCCATTTTGTCCAGGTTGACCTGGGTTTCCTGTACAAGTAAAATTTATTATTATATGCAATTATCACAGCCAACCTCAACCTGTTAGACCATCAAATGGATCTGCCAATTACCTAAACCAATAGACTTCATTTTTAACACTTGTCTAAGTCTCCAATAGGTTCAGAATTCTGAAATATGTCCATGTACTTTCAGAGACAGGCTTGTTTAAAACTACTAATGTAGTTTTAAAATGTAAAATACTAAGTTTCAATGGTTCATGAGTTTAAAGATAAATAAGGTCTCTACCTGGAATTCCTGGTGGACCAGGGTCTCCATCACGTCCTCTAGGTCCAGTTGCACCTTTCTCAGAGACAGACTGACCTGGTTCACCTTTCTGACCTACCAGATGAAACCAGAGTTTAATACTAACATCACATTGTATTAATTGAAAGTTAAATTAGCAACCACAATCAAACAAGATAACTAATAGTATAACAAGGTCGTCTTTTAATTTGTGTGAACCAATAACTGTGCTTTCCATGTAGTTACTTCACCATGCCTTCTATCTGATCTCACCTGCTGGTCCAGGAGCTCCAGGTCTTCCTGATACACCCTGGAATCCCTTTTCTCCCGTTGGCCCCTGGGGACCAAATCCAGGGAGTCCAGGCAGGCCTCTGTCTCCTGGAATTCCCATGGGACCGGGCTCACCTGGAGGGCCACGCTCACCTTTCACTTGTAAAGAACCCTTAAAGTGACGAGATGTAAAAGAAACTAATATTTACTTATATGATCAAATATGTGACTAATACAGAGGGTTTAATAGTATCCACTTATTCCTCTGAGATATTGAGGGTGTAATCTGTATTAACAAAAGACGAAAAACAAAGTGATTACCTCACTTTGTGGCATTTTACACACATCATTTCTGACTGCATGTAGATTTTCTAAACTTTTACACATTTAATGGTCCAAGGTACATAATTTAGGAGTATGACAAGGCAATATTATGACTGCATAAGATAAAAAGTACACATAACTGGTTTTGTAATGCATACTTTTTCATTGAGGACACTATAGTTTCTGACAACACACTCAGCATCCTCCTCCCGACACACTCAGCCTCTCCTCAGCATCCTCCTCCCAACACACTCAGCCTCTACTCAGCATCCTCCTCCCAACACACTCAGTCTCTCCTCAGCATCTTCCTCCTAACACACTCAGAGTCTCTCCTCAGCATCCTCCTCCCAACACACTCAGTCTTTCCTCAGCATCCTCCTCCCAACACACCCAGTCGCTCC
>JBBKCR010000012.1:18872-35120 GCA_037577295.1 Ladigesia roloffi | reverse complement strand
TGTGAGTTGGGTTAAGAATTAAGTGCATTAAAAAATGTGCGGACCAAGCAACACCATAGGTTCTCCCCTGAGAACCATCCCTAAAATATTATGTGCACCCCTGCTTATATTCCTGTTTTTGAAGGGGCTCCTGGTGTGGTTGCTAAGTGCCCACTTTGTTCCCCAAAACTGGGGGAGAACAGTTGGTGCGTCTCATACGCGGCATTAAAAATATACATTTTGCCTGCATTAAAACTGCACCTATCTTTGTGTGGTGCTTGCTAGCAGTCCTCTTTTTATGCTGTGTGTGCTGCAGGCTGGAATTGTGGCATGTAGACTGCGGGCTGTGGAGACTTCTCTGAGCCTCCCTGCATGGCCAGGCTGTGTGTGTTCGGGTTTCCCTCTCCCTCCTATAGCGCGCCTGTTCCCCCCTCCCGACAGTCTAACCTCGTGCTGTCCGGGCACCATGTCAACTAGTGTTGTTTTTGTCAACGAAAATTATGATGAAATATAATTAGACTTTAGATTCTCTGCTCAAAATGGTGCAGCATTTGAGTTGCTCGGAGCTCCAGCAGCGTGGGGTTTCAGTTTATAAACGCACCCACAGTTCAGAGCGTGTGTTATAACGGCTCACATATAAAATTTAAATAATTACAGTCAATTTGTCGGGCCGGTCTGGTTTCGGACACAAGTGCACGGATTTGGGTCATGTTGGTTTTCATTTTTTGGGCCCGATCTGGGCTCTAATGTAAATGAAATGTATTTAGAGTGGACAAAAGTTTTGGGGTGGACAAAAGTTTTTTTCTAGATATTCCTCCTTTAAAATTGGGTGCGTCTTATATTCCAGAGCGTCTTACAGTTTGTCATTAATCTGTTCTAAAAGATCTCCATCAGGATTTAGATCCATGTCAAATCTACACCAGTCAGGAACTTGATTATCTAAAGTAGTTATGACCAGGACAATTAGTGATGCCTGGAGTAAAGTAAGAGTAATGTAGGTAAAAAGAAGGACAATGAGATGATTGTGTTCAATGTTAAAGCTAAATAACCTGTCCAAAACAATAATGAATAATAAATGCCCTGGTTGTGCAAACTTTGTTGTTGAAGACACGGGAGCCTTCTCTTTCTCAAAGTTGTCTTTTTACATTTCCTAATCTTGTCAGCACCATTTGGTTCAACGAGCAATAATTTACCTGGACTATCAGGCCCAAAAGGTATCAGAGGGCCACCAGGAGACAGAGGTTACAGAGGGATAAAAGGTGAGGAACTGAAACTGCCACTACCGCTACCTAACACAGCCCATGATATGCTGATAAATAAATGGAATGTGCATTTGGACATTGGTCATTAAATTGCAACACTTATCCTGTTATTTTAGGGGACCTTGGAGACTGTAACTGCTTAGGTGGGACAACTTTGGGCCCTCGAGGTCCACCAGGCTTTCAAGGGCTCCCTGGTCGCCAAGGAGAAAGTGGAAAGAAAGGCGAATTTGGTAACCAAGGACCTTCAGGATTCCCTGGATCACAAGGCCAAAGAGTAAGGGACATCGAACAAGCATATACTAATAGTAATGCTTTGACATTATCTCGTGTTTGAGGAACTTATTGTATACTCTTTTAAAACATATCAGAAATGAACCTTTGGAGAGACGCCAAAAAAAAACACATTTGCTTGAAGTTCTTTAAAGGAGCATTTCTGAGACGTGTCTTAGAACAATCATTTTTTATTTTTACTGAAACTTCACTTTGCACCATATACATACAAACTGTATGGGAACCTTCTTTTTAGAGTTGGATAGATAATTGTTGATGTGTTCAGTCACATTGTTCCAACATGCCTGACATCATGTGTCTCATTTCAGGGTCGACCTGGAGGGTCAGGCTTTCCTGGGCGTAAAGGAGTGAAGGGTGACTCTTACTTTGCTAGAGGTCTAGGACAGAAGGGTGACCCGGGGCAGCAGGGTCTTCCTGGACCCCAGGGTGAAATTGGCAAACCTGGAAGAGATGGAGTCTCTGGTTTCCCTGGACCAGCAGGACCACCTGTGAGTATATAAGATGTTTCAAACAGTGCATTGCATTGTACCCATGGAAATTCATTCCATTAATATTTCTATGCTGTTCTTGAGATATTTTGAAGAACACAAGAATATTGGAAGTTGGGGGTTGGGGGGTTTCCTGAATACAAATATTTTTACCGTATTCGTAAAAACAGGTTATTTGTGTCTTTCCGAATACTGTATTCGGCTTCGGCTCCACCCCTAATAGACACCAAGTAATATGATTAAGCTCATATTACGCTCTGTTTCTCTCACTTTCTCTCTCTATCTTTTTCTCTCCCTCTCTCTCTCTTGGTCCAAAGGGAGATGCTGGTTTTGCAGTGCCAGGAGACCGAGGCTTTCCTGGGCTTCCTGGTGTGAAGGGTCGCCCTGGTCAAGCTGGTGAGCCTGGCATTGGCTATCCAGGTGCTGCTGGACTTCGAGGTTTGCCAGGGGATCCTGGCCTCGACGGGATTCCAGGACAACCTGGACTCCCAGGAACACCAGGTAAGTTCTCAGTAAATTAGGTAAATAGCATTAGGTAGAGCAAATGTGTCAGTTTTCAGTTCTTTTGGACTGCAGATTTTCAAATTCTGTTTCATTCAACATAACCCATTGAGCTCATCACCTTGCAAGACCACCATTGACAAAATGTGGACTAAATCCACAGTGTCAGACTATGGAAACTATCAATGTCTATGTGCTGTGGCCCAGAAGGGCCTGACAGATATAAAGCAAATAGAGTGAACAGAAAAAGCATTTCTTTGTATGTTTGTAAGTGTTGGTGTGGATACATTACTGTATATTATATGTATACTGACCACATATGATCAGTTAATATACATATGTATACTTTTGCACATGTATTTCCATGTGTGCATACAAAAGATCATTGTACTTTTATAACACATAAATGCTGTATGTATTTTAACTTACACTGTCTGTCAAGTAATTTTCACCCTTTTTTGTGAGTTGTGTCAATTCTGTGTGGTACACCAAACTACCAAGAATGGGGCAGAGGGCCAAAAATGAACAAATGCTCAGTAAATGATCCATTTATATTCTGCCAGAGACCATTTCTGTCATGTCAGTTGTTGATGTTGGACAACCATTACAAACTTTGCCAAAAATCCTGTTCATGAGAAGCTGTGAGGAACTTGTAGTCCACAGCTTTATCATAACGTCTATATTGTTCATAAACTGATCACTTCAATGGTTGGAAGAACCGCTGCCTAACAATGAGTGTTCTTTTTAAAATGCTAAAGAGCAACACAGTGTTGCTAAGGCCAGTCAAATTAAGGAGATTATGAAACTAGCAGATATTTTCATTAAAACATGTCTAGCCTCACAACAATGGCTACGAACGAACTTAGGAAAATAGCATGAACATGTAACAGACAAACGCTATTTAAGTATTTATTTTGAAACTGCAAGTTCTCTGCTAGAATATTACCAAAAGTGAGAGTGACGCTCAAAATTGTATGAATTTATTGAAGGATATCAAAAGATAAAACAAGATTTCGGAAAGTAAAAATTATAAATTGATCTAAAATTTTGTTCTTATACCCAGCTATTTTTTTCTCTGTGAAAGGAAGTGCATGTAAAATCCCTATGCTCATGTGGGTTGGACAATATTTTCACCACTAGCAAGTAAATGCTGCCAAATTAAATACTCTGTTGGGCCTGAAACCTTAATTAAAAGATCAAAATCTCTAAGAATATGGAACACAAGAGTGCTGTGATTACTAATATAGAAAGTTGTTAACATGAAAGGTGTTGCATGAACAAATAAGACTTACATTGTTTTAATACATATGTGTAAAACTTTCTTATGAATTGGGTTAACACAATAATTACTTAACTCTCCTCTGTTTTTGAGTGTAAATGTATATGTGTGCGTCCTGTGTATGTGTTTGTATGTGTGTGTTTGTTCTTCATTATGCTTGTGCTAACAATTAAATTGATTCTCCTTCATGGTTGACGTAACCATTGAGAGATTTTGTAACATTAGACCTGTAAAAAATACAATAACAATAAACAGAATGCTTTAAATCAGGTTTCTGAATTAACAAATCCTATCAACTAAAACCACACTTATGTCCTCTGAATGGTTTACCCACTCAGAAATGTATCCTCTTACTCTCTCTTTTTGCTTTGCTTTAACAGAATATGCCTGGTCTATTTGGATGAGCTGTTTTAATTCTCTCCTAATTATATAATCAATCTTGTGCTTCTGCATTAAATGATGTGATGCTGCCTGAATGAATTGATTGATGGATTGATTGATTGACTGACTGCTACTCTCTTGCAATCTCTCTTGCCCTTGCATGTTGTCTGACTAGGTGACAGCTGTGGGCAGGCGGGGCTTAATGAAGCCTCTTTCGGAGAGGGAGGTGAGAAGCCCAGAGCTGTAGCCAATAGAAAGATTTCAGAGCGCTGACTGGGTTAGGGACCTCAACACTGGAATCCTTTCTTTGATTTTGGTGATTGTTTAGCCAAAAATCAAATCACATAACAGCTGTCCCCAGAGATAAAAATGTAGCTGATCAACCAAGACATATTTGCTGTTTGAGGTTTGCTTTTTTAGTCCCCACAAGAGTCAAGTTAGTGAAGTTGGGACTAATGTAGATAAAAATTATTGGAAGCTTAGGATCTTGCATACTGCAATAAATCATGACATTGAGTTGTTTAGTCTTCTGAAGTAGATTTGATTGTGTGTTTTTTGATTCTGAAAACATAAAGGCAAGTAAACTTAAAATCAACAACCAGTCACACAGCTTTTTTGAGTTATTGCAACATGAAAGTGTCCCTATTTCACATGTATCCGCAATTCAGTTGAGTTAATAGTAAAATTCAAGCTGTATCTAATCACACTCTTAGCTGAAGCGAAAAGCTAAAGAAGCTAAATTAAAGCACAAAACATATCTTAGTTGATCGGTTGAACTTAGGTGGAAGATAAAAATGTAAATTTGATTTTTGACCAAACTATCACTTTGATGGTGTCTGGCCCAGTCAGTTCTTGCCCATTATTGCGATAAGTGTGTATGTTGGATACTCTGGAGTAAGCTGGCAGGAATTAGGGAAAAAGAAAGAAAAAACAAACAGGTTATGTCACAGCATGAGTCTGCCCTGCAAATCTATCTGATGTTTTAAATTATGTGGTTATGTTCTTGCCAGCTGGCTCAGCTCACTTTCTCCGGCCTTGCTGCTTAAATGACTTCAGCTTACACCAGTGCATCCAACGACTCTCATTACCCAATCAGCTAACTGAGCCTGACGCATGTGATCAGCCCTGCTATGCTGTATACTACAGGGAGAATGGGGAATAAATCCTGACTATGGGCGATTTAATACTTCACTTACTTCTACCATTTGAAAGGAAGGGGTTGTGTCTGAAAAAAAAAAAAGGAATTTCCCTAAGGTAAGTATGTAAGGTAAACGAAAATGTGTGCATAAAAGAGCCAACTCTTTTCTTGTAGATTATGTGGTTTTATTACTAAAGATTTAAGTCATCATTAATTTACGTGACTATTTTCAACCTTTCTGTATAGGATAAACAAGCTGTTCGTAAGTGTCAACGGGGAATCCTCAGCCTCCACCAAAGTAAAATACGATGTCCAACAAGGCTCTGTTTTAGGACCACTTCTGTTTACCATGTACATGCTGCCCTTAGGGGCAGCTATTCGGAAACTTAAATTAAATAAAATAGGGAACTGCATTAAAGATATAAAAAACTGGATGTCCAAGAACTTCCTCTTTCTAAATGCAGATAAAACTGAGGTCCTTCTTCTAGATCCGAAAGCTGCTAGAAACAAACTTTCAGGTCTAATGTTAGATCTCGCTTGTTACTCAGCCTCTCCTACATCTACTGTAAAAAACCTCAGTGTGACCTTAGATCCTGATCTTTCATTTGACACTCATATAAGCAATGTGAGAAACTTGTCCATGCATTTATTACCTCTAGACTTGATTATTGTAACTGCCTCTTGTCAGGCTGCTCCAATAAAAACTTAAAGAAGCTTCAACTAGTCCAGAATGCAGCAGCTAGAGTCCTCACCAGGAGATTTGTCCAATATTATCCAGACTACACTCGCTTCCAATCAAATATCATATTGCCTAAAAAAGTCTACTTCTGACATATAAAGCCTTAAATGGCCTTGCATCTGATTACTTCAGTGAACTTTTGTGTTACTATGAACCACCGCGGTCACTCAGATCTCAAGGTGCTGACCTTTTAACTATTCCCAGAATTATTAAAGCATCATCAGGGGGAGGATCATTCTCTAGAACACAAAAGAATGAAAGGAACAAGGGCCATATATGTACATATATTGGATTCAGTGACATCACAAAAACAATGCATTTAAAACAAGAGTTTTTACAGCTTTGATTACATATATGAAGTGTATAGGCTTGAGAATTTACATACACCACTAATCTGTTTTATTTGAACAAAGTTGGGAAAATTCAGTATTCCATGATACAGACTCCTTAAACATAAATCATTATTTTAGCATTATCTTGGCTCTTAATAGATATTATGAATGTTTATTTTCCTTTTCTGTGGTTTAGGATTCAGCTTTGGGTTTTAATTGCACTACAAAAATGCACACCTAAACTGGGCTTAATGCGTTCTTTTTATTTTTTACTTTTGGTTTATACTGACAAGAATAATATTTAAGTGCAGTAGACCTCAACAATTCCTTACATTTATTCCTACTGTTAATATTAATATATCTTTTTTTTCCAGATGCTACGAAATGAACATTTGCTGTTACCAAATATTCTATGTACATCAGAGTAACATATGACACTTTTTGTTCACCTGGTAGTCTTGAAGGCTGTTATAAAGGCAATATTAGAGTAGAGTCAATTTTGAAAGCAGCGGGTGCCTGGTGTCACCAGTTTCAGGATGTCTGACAGATGATGTTATGGATCTCCACAGGACAGATGCTACCCTGCATAATTCAAGGAGAATCTGGTAATCCGGGGATTCCTGGACTACCAGGAGTGCTAGGTAATATTTTTTTGCATTTGTAGAAAGTCATCATAAACAAAATCAATCCTGTTATCATTTTCATGACGTACCTGTGTTTGTTAGGACCAAAGGGTCAGCCTGGTCAACCTGGACCAAGTGGACGACCAGGTTTTAATGGTGTAAAGGGTGAGCAAGGAAGTCCAGGCTTTGGCGGTCAACCAGGACCACAAGGTACACCCAACACTGAGACTGGAAAGCACTGTGGGACAAACTCTCCCCTGAGCAGATAATAACTCTGTTATGTTTGAAAAAAAAGTAATGTATAAGCTTACATAAAACTTTAATCAGCTCCATATAAATGATGCCACAGGTTTTCCTGGACCAAGAGGAGATCCAGGTTTACCAGGCATCACTAGCAATGGATCCCCAGGTATTCGAGGAAAAGATGGCCGTCCTGGGATTCCAGGAGGAAAAGGTCAACCTGGTGAGGTTTTGGGCGCCACTTCTGGAATCAGAGGATTTCCTGGGATGCCTGGAGAGCCAGGAGACAAAGGTCAACCAGGCACTCCTGGAGCACCCGGCAATCTGGGTAGGTTTGATTTCATAACTTATGTAATTAGAAGGGCTCAACAAGTGCTTGATCTCCAACTACTAATTCTGATTTTTTTTCGGTTCAATATTATTGGTTAGCTCTAAATATGCATTTACAGTATGATTGAACAACAGTTATTAAAGTAACTTAATGTAAATTTTGTGTATTATGTAACTCAGACAGCAAAATGGTATATAATTATTAACAATAATTAATTATAATAATAATAATGAACAATATCTAATTGGTACATTTATGTCAACAAGCTCATCTAGCCAGAAAGGTCAAGCTACAGATTGAAGAACGATTAATCAATAATTATTTGGAATAAATTTCCCTGTAGGCTTTCCTGGGCGCAGTGGTTCCCCAGGTGCAAAAGGTGAACAAGGTCCGGACGGATTCCCAGGCCCAATAGGTCCCATAGGTCCAGTGGGTTTGATCTATCCAGCAGATCCAGTTGTAGGACCACCTGGCAGCCCTGGATTTCCTGGACCTATAGGTGAGAAAACAAAGAAACATGTGATTTTTTTAATTGTTATAATTTGCATATAAGCATGCATTTTCCCCTTTGTTTGCCCTTTATGTTTTTATTGCCACTTGTTTTTTCGTCTGCCCTTTGTCAGATTGACTGTGTCAGATCAAATGCCTGAAACCATTTCTCCAACATATTCTATCCATTTTTTGTCTAATGTTCCTCTCTGTATTTCTCATGCACTTTGTTGGTCCTCTTTGGTAGGTATTGGTCTACCAGCGTAGTTAATGCAGGACATGTTCTAATTAATTGTGCAAGTGCAGAGACAGACAAATACATACTCTGTAACACAAGGAGACTTCAGCATATTTAGATTTTCTCAGGAGGAGTGTTGGTATGGAGAAGGCGCTCAGCACCATGAGTTGCAGAAGCATTTTTAATGTGGTGAGAGTGCAGACTTCTATGTCTCAGCTGTTGTCCAGGGTCTTGGTTGTAGTCTGGGAAGTGGATGCCAAAATGTTCAGGAATCAAACAAGCCATAATAAACCAAGTGGCAGGCAAGAATTAGAAGCAGTGTATAACTGAGAAGAGGAGGTGGAGGAAATAAGGAACATGGAAGAACTGTGCACACTGCTACACTCGGAACTATGGCATCGGTGACGATATTACCACAAGAAACACTGAACATGGGGAGGCGAAAATTGTCAGGTCAGGGATTTCAGGAAACACTAGAAAAATCTGATATTGAAGTTGATGCCAAACACAAATCAAACATGGTTCTTATAGCCAGGTTAAAAGGATTGTTGCTCTTGCTTGTATCACTATACACAAAGGGACTTGTTGCTAGAAAAGGTGAAGAGAGCTGAGATATATTGTCTTCAGGTCAGGCCACACAAACAACGGCAAAAAACTTGATTGTTTGTCCACTTTGGTTGGGTTTGCGTTGGACCAGACTACAGCGAGCATGCCTTAGATCCCTTGTGAAAAATCCACATTTTGATTGATAATTTCCAGATTATTGGTGACATCTAATTGCAGGTTTTGAAAACTTTCTGACCCAAATCTTCCCCATATCAATGTCTATGGTCTGTGTCTCATCCATACTGTAATCCAAAAATTGTGAAAATGTTCAAGGGGCAATGATGAGGGGAACACAATTTGTAGGTGCCACAACCTTCGCTGAAACAGAAAGTAGATAGATAGACTTGGATATGGACTAATATATATATCACTGATACATTTTCAATCAAAGTTGAATAAAAACTGCTCTTTTCTTTGTCAGTAAGTTCTCTCTGAGTGTCCGCTGGGCCCTGTTCACTTTCTCCCAGACACATCTCATTTCATTCTTCTCCTCTTTTCTCTCAAACTCCTCTTGTCCTCTCTGTTTATCGTCACCTCCATCACCTCCATCTTCCCATCCCTTCCATTCGTGGTGTCTCGCTCCTCTGTTCTTGGTGCTGGGTCACCTCTCTAGGCTGCCAAGGTGAGAAATATTGTTGCCCCCCCCTAGTGTTCCCTATAGCGCTTGTCTAACTACCATCTCGTGACCTTCTCAAAATTCCTCGGTGCTCTTACGAAGCAGAGTTGCTGTACCACCTAACTAAAGTACTGAGGGACGGGGAGCATGCTTTAACATGCTGTGGAGAGAGATTTTGTCCACTTTCCAATCCGTTCTGATGTATCAAATTTTGACTGTTGTAATAATTAAATCTATAAATCTTCTCAAATGTTTAAGCAGGATCTCTCATCCTTAGTTTGGTATAAATCATGTGCCTTATGTGTACTGATCTGCTGTGTGTTTAAATTAGTTTTTAGGTGTGCATGTTTATATACATTGGTATGTATGGTCTTGTTTAACAAGATTCAAATCCATCATTATAATGTATATTCATGTAATTAAGCAGTACTAATTTAGATAGACAAAAGCTACCTGTTAGACTGCTGTAACTCTAATCTGCTTGTGTGACATTAACAAACTCATCTAACTGCTAAAAGACACTCCGAAGAAGCTGCAAGCATCTAACATTTGCAGGCTTTCTAGAATGTGATATTTCAGGTCCCAGCTGGTTGTGCATGTTCAGTATTTTGAGTGGAGTACTGGCACACGAATGTCAGTACATGTGGCAAAAGAGTATACATGGTTTGCATTTGTGTTTAATATAACGTTATGTATGTAGCATTTATAGCATCCTATAGTGTTTTTTTTAAATAGTGTGGAGCCTGAATTTGGTATGAGTCTAGATAAGCATTTTAAATGCTACTGGATCCCAAATGTTCAGAGTTGGAAAATTCAGGTTTAAAAATTGTGAATTGATACACTAAACATCATATGGAGTACTACATGATGTAGTTACCTGGAATGCTGTGACATCGGTAGCCATCTTGCTGCTAGATAGTTAATTTGTGTGTGTATCTGTGTGCGTGTCTGTGTGTATGTTATTAAAATAAAGAGGTATCTTGTTAGCTGTAGCTGTACACTACCAGTCAAAAGTTTGGAAACAACTTCTCATTCAACAATTTCTATTGAATTTATTATTGGCAGATTGGTAGATAAATATTGAAAACATCATGTATTGCTCAGATGACAGCTTTGCACTTGAACTTCAAATTCATGAGCAATCGACCTGGAAGGGTATTTAACTGGTGTTCATTAATGGTTATTGTGTTTAAGATCAATTTTGATGGAGGGGTTGGTACACAATTACTGATCCTATTCTACTACGGTTCTACTACACATTATGAAAAGAACCACTTCACTTAGTAAAAAAAATGTTCATCATTTCCTTTTTACAAAACACATTCTGGTTTGTTTACCTCTCTTTTTTGTTTGCGGCATAATTCCATGGATTCCTTCATTTTGTTTGTTTGTTTTCTGTATTAATGAGAACGTTTGTCCAATGTTTTGACTGGTAGTGTACATGCTTATATTTTGTTTTATGTTCAGGAATAGCATTGTGAGTCAGTCATTGATGAAATCGGGTCTATTTAGTAGAGGACATAGTTGTGGAAAAAATTTTAGGTCTGTATTTCTTGGAAAATGTCACTCACCACTTGTTTGGTAGAACAAATATCACATTATACATTCTTTACCATATGTGAATGATCATTGTGTTCTGATACTTTAGGCAAAGTGTACCCACAACCTTTTGTAATGGACAACTTCCATTTCAATCAGACAATGTTAACCAGTAATTGGACATTGGAGTGTGATATCATAACTAGGTGTCAGTACACCACTCTTAAAGTAATATTGGGAAAAAATAAATAAATAAAAAGATCTGTGTAAGGGATTGAATAACAGTTGTGTACATGTGATGTATTTCAGATATGGGGTGCTATGTAGTAGATAAAATACATACCATATTATACACCACATGCTGTGTTTGACCCCTCAATTGTGATCTCTAAGGTTTCCCGGGGTTGAAGGGTGAAAGAGGAGACCCAGGACGTTCAGATCTTCCTGGAAGGAAAGGTGCTTCTGGACTCCCTGGGAATCCTGGACTCCAAGGAGAAAGAGGACTCCCTGGAGCACCTGGCGCAGCACGGAATGGAATACCAGGTCAACCAGGACTAAAAGGTATGAAGACACAATGTTAGCTGGTTGGAACCTGGCAGGATTGTCAGTATGTTGTGTTAATGAATTTGTCAGCAACACTATTAACCTCAGCCACTAATGTCTGTTCTAAGCCAAGGACCCATTTATTGGTCTATCCTAGGGTCTGTAGGACAGCATGGCTGCTCTTGCGAGACAACATATGAAGCAGTAAATCAGAGGGTGTGGCAGAGTTGTCAGTTAGTTTAGTTAATTACATTTAATTATCTTAATGTTGCAACAGACAATGTGGGCACCTCAGTTTTTTTTACAAAATTGCCATTCAGATTACCTTTAATGACTTAAGAGAAAATAAGCATAGTTTTCAGGACTGTTTTGAAAAACACAAAAAACATGCTAATCGTTGACTTACTTTCAAAACCAGAATCAATCTTTCTAGCTTAGTACTGTTTTATCCCAATTCTTATTTGCATATGCATGCTGCAACTTTCTATTTCAGGGGAGAAGGGTTTTCCTGGGCTGGTGGGTTTCCCTGGATCACCTGGACGTCCGGGAAATGTTGGACGACAGGGAAATAAAGGTCCACCTGGAATCCCTGGACAGGACGGCACATCTGGAATATGTGGAAAGAAGGGATTCAAAGGTACTGGAGAGCCTTAAAATATATGAACGACAAAAGATGATGTATGCTACTGCTTTCAAGGTTACAAAATGTGGTACAAACTGGTGGGAAAAAAAGTGTTTGTGTGTACCTGTGTGTTATAGGGGACTATGGGGAGCCGGGAAAAGAAGGGCCATTCATTCCAGTTGGTATCCTGAAGAAAGGTGATCGAGGTTTACCTGGTTCTAATGGCTTTCTTGGGTTCCCAGGACAAAGAGGTATTCGAAAACTCAGCCATTGTCACTGACACTTATTTAATCTCTTACCAGTGGGGGATGGGTTCGTTTTTAAATCTTGATTCCTCCCGAAGTTTCTTCCACCTGGTTTAAGTTGTTATGTTCTTGCATTAGTCACCTTTGACATTCTGTAAAGATCCTTTGTGACAAATTAGTTGTAAAAAGTGCTAATTAAATGAAATTGAAAAGAATTTAGTATCAAATGTACAGGTCTCTGACACATTGCAGCAATCTTTACTAAAACATGTTGGTCATAGGTAACAATTGATTAAAACTTGAATGGTCCTGTCTAGTATAGCTTTGTGTCAGCTCATCTAATAAATAATGTCACAATGTTCTTTGTGCAATGAAATAAAATAATCCAATTAGTGTCAACTCTATATGGTAAAATCATTTGATATTTCCTGACAGAACTATTAAAGGAACCTTTTCTTAACAGGTGATAAGGGAATACAAGGATTGCCTGGTCGTCAGGGCTTTCCAGGTCGGCCCGGAGAATTTGTCCAAGCCAAGGGCATCTCTGGTGATCCAGGATTCCCAGGATCTCCTGGGCGTCCTGGCCTTCCAGGACCCATTGGGGCAGCTGGTATCCTGGGCTTCCCCGGCATGCCTGGTCCCAGGGTAAGTCTATTTTTACATGCTACCAATTCCTTTAAAGGGCTGTATGAGGTAAGCACACATAGTGTAATGATAATGAGCTATGGACATTTTTTTTTTTTTACAAAAAAAGCAGTAGACACAGAAGTATTTAATGAATGCATCTTGTTACCCTGTGTAGGGTGATGGTGGAGCTTCTGGTTTGCCTGGGTTACCTGGAGCTCCAGGAGTGCCTGGTTTTAAAGGTCTGCCTGATTTACATGAATGCCAAATTTAAGATGAAAACATCTATTCATTGAAATCTCTGTCACTTTTAGCATATGTCAATTGACAAGTGATTCTAGATTACAATGCTTTACATAATGATCATATGCATTTTAATGTAAAGGTGAAAAAGGTGATAGTTCTGGAGTCGCTGGAGCCCCTGGAGCAAAAGGATTGGTTGGGAATTCTGGATACCCCGGTAATATTTCCTTTTTTTGAAGAAAATTTTATTCTGGCCCCATCTTAGCTTATAATATTTGAGTGATAAACAAGTAATTCCCTTTTGTTTCTGTCTATGTGTCTCTGTTTATATGTAGGACAACAAGGTGCTCCTGGTCAACTGGGTTCTCCAGGTTTCCCTGGAGCTTCTGGATTACCTGGACAGAAAGGTCTAATCGGAGATAATGGACGGCCAGGCCCCAATGGTAACCCATGAACAGCATCATTGATGCCTTGCTTTGAACTTAGTAATACAATGCTACACATAATATATTTACCTCTATGCTGTCTGCCAGGTTTGCCTGGTCGCCCTGGCAGCCTTGGTCTCCCTGGTTACCCGGGAGAGAGGGCGCGTAATGGTGAGCAAGGGCGTCCTGGAGTTCAAGGCCTAGCAGGAGAGAAAGGTCAGTCTTGTCAGTGCATTATTCTTCTCCCTAACAAAAGTGCCAGTCAGTGTTTGTGTATTCAATTTACTGCAGGCTTTTCGAAAAACTATAAATGAGGCAATGTGACAGCGCCATAATTTTTACACTAAATGTTTCTAAGCATATCCTGTTTGATCATTTAGATGGTGCTTCCATTTTTACTTTGCATAAGTTTCAGAATCAGAATCAGAATCAGAAAACTTTATTTATCCCGAAGGAAATTGTTTTAGCCTCCTTTTAAGTTCAAACCATGATGATGAGGGGATGGAGAAGAGAGCATAATTGACCCTGTTAAGTCAATGGTGTGACTTCAGGAAATCTTTCACAAAAATATTGTGATACACAGCAATTTGTAATAAATGTCAACTGGTTCCATTTTACATATTACAAAGAATCATACTGAATATGACTGATTGAACTTGGTCAACTGAACTTGGTCAATTTTGTTATGTTTACACAGCTCCTGCTTCTAGTTGTTGTATTGGAATAAGTTAGTATCAAGTGGTCATGTGACCCTGATACATAGGAACTGGCCCTCCCTTTTAAATATCCGATGAGCATTAATGCTAGAAACAACAACAAGCAATTAAAAAAATATACTTTCACACTCTTTAGGTTTGCCTGGCTCCCCTGGTTTAGATGGCCTTGATGGACTTCAAGGACCTAAAGGTCTACAAGGAGTACCTGGTGAGGATATCCACTGCTTCAAATACAGTGTAGCAGTGTTACATTTGAAATAAATCAACACAATCTCCATCTTTAAATGATAATTATATCTACTGGCATTTAAATACACACACATTACTCTGTCTGTAGGTCTTGTGCAGCGTGGACTGCAGGGAAGAAATGGAATGAACGGTCTGAAAGGAGAAAGGGGCCCATCACTGCCAGGACAGCCAGGATTTCCTGGACTAAAGGGGAACAGAGGAGAGGATGGTGAGCATGAGAGGGACACCTTATTTAAGATGTGTTTTAGCTTTTCATGAATGTAAATAGAATTTTAAGAACAAGCAATTGCACTTGAAATGGTTTTGCCTATAACAAGTACATGTTTGTTTGATTTTTGCCAGATATCAAATGTATACAGTTTTCCACATTTTCTAGGTGTAGTTGACCAGTTAAGACTGTCTTTTTTGTGTGTTTTTTTAATGTTTTTTTGTCTAAAGTTAAAAAACTAGATCTAAAAAATGTATAAATTCTGGTTACTCCTACGCTTATATTGATAACTAAATTAGCTAAATAGCTTTGAGGGAAAATCTGTGTTGCCAATGCATTGCATTTGGGGTACGGGAAAAAGAGCACATTTGATTTAGGTTAAATAATTTTTTTTGTGATTTTTGTTAGGTCCTCGTGGTCAGGCAGGTTTCCCAGGTCGCCCAGGCCTTCCTGGACCAACCATTCCCTCTGATATCCCTGGACCTGTTGGAGATCCTGGGCTGCCTGGACTGGATGGTGGACGAGGTATGGCACAACACTGCCTCTATTTTTTTACTACTGTTCCATTTACCTTAGTCAGGGGTCCTCAACATTTTGCAGTTCGCAATACTCACAGGTGACCACAACAGCTCCCACAACTCATAAGAATTCATACGAATCATAGGCAGATTTTACTGGTGCCCATTTAAAATGGAAAAAAAGATAATCAGTGTAGCCTATTACATTTTAGTTGAGTATAATTACATGACACAGCAAAGACCACCTACAATATGGGATTAATGTCAGAAGCACTTAAAATTATACATATAAAGTGGGAGTCAACTTATTTTACTTTCCTAGTTATTTTTTCAATAAACCCTCTCATATAAAACTCTATGTACAGTATAGATATGAAGAAATGAAACACTCAGATGTAAAAGCAAACAATGGTCTTTTATAGGTTTTCCTGGACCGCCTGGTCCTCCTGGTCCAGGGGGTCCTGGAACAATACAGGGTGACAGAGGAGATGCAGGGTTTTCTGGATTACCTGGAATTGTTGGAAACCCTGGTGAACCTGGAATTGCAGGGGGACGTGGTATACCAGGAAACTTTGGACTTAAAGGTACTCATAAGAATGATCTGAGTAATATATTTGTGCACAACTCAATGGTACATATTTTTTTTATTCTTGTGTTCATGAATAAATTATTCAGCTTTCCAATGGTCTCAAATTTTTGACACTTGCACACATATACCCACACACATCCGGAACTGGACTCACACATATACCCACACACATCCGGAACTGGACTCACACATAT
>JBBKCR010000012.1:7392-18772 GCA_037577295.1 Ladigesia roloffi | reverse complement strand
ATTCTCTGTATGTCTGGCACATATGGCAAAATTGACAATAAAAGTTGACTTGACTTGACTTGACTTGACTTGACTTGTATATGCCCCCCCTTTTCTGATCCTCTTTCTTTGTTATTCTCTCTATGCGTTCTCTCAGGAGTGAATGGTGATAATGGAGCTAATGGCTTACCAGGACTTCCAGGCTTTCCTGGAGATCCAGGAAGTTATGGCATTAAAGGGCCAAAAGGAATAACAGGTCAGTAAACATAATCAATGAAGCACAAAACAACAAGATTGTGATTCGAGCTGAATGTCTTAAAATAAAAGCTGGTTATTTTGAATATTGTTTCCGTCATGAAACTCAAACACTTGTTTTATTGTAATCTTTATATTGCTCTGTAGGTAAGCGTGGTAGCCCTGGACTTCCAGGAATTCTATTCCCACCACCAGATGAGCTGAGGCCAGGGGGTGATCCAGGTTTGCGAGGAAATTTTGGCCCTTCTGGTTTTCAGGGATCAGAAGGCCAGCCTGGCTTACCAGGACAGCCAGGTGAGCTCCTCTATTTAATCCAGCTTTGATTCTTCTATTAATTAGAATTCAATCAATATTGTCCATGCTTAAAAAAGTATCAATGCTGAGTTGCTTTCTTTGTTTGAAAATAATGTGATCCATGATGTAACACAAAACTTTTAATGTCAAAATCAAACTTTGTTACTGTTATTTAGTTACTGTTACGATTAATATAGCCCCGAAGTTACTGGTTTTCAATCATGGAGGAAGTGGTATTTATGAACTGTGATTGGCTGAGAAATGTGTCAGTCATTCTTTTTTAAACAATAAAATTGCTTTTTAGAGATTTGTATATAAGGAAATGTTTTAAGTTTTTGTATTATGTGTTTAAACACTGATTAAATTTGTAGGTCCCAAAGGTAGGCCTGGCTCAATAGGGAGACCTGGTTCCAGTGGTCCTGCTGGAACTCCAGGATTTATTGGAGACCCTGGACCCTTTGGACCCCAAGGATCTACTGGATTCCAAGGTAAGCTGGGAAACATTGGGGTGGGGTCTTGTTAAGAGGATGTCTAGATATATTTTTAATTAAGATGAAAAAACATTTTTATGTTACACTTTGTATGAAACATTTGTAATGTGACTGCCTTGACAAAATATCTTTATACAGTTGAAAATATTTCATTTATTGACATCTAGGAAATCTTACTGATGTCATACAGAATTTTTATCATGGTAGTTAGAACGCAAAACTGATTCTTCAGTCTTACTATACTCATGAAAATATGGTACACCTGCCACTATTCTCTATACTCCTTGCCACCTTGGTTTTGTGTCATTCTTTGACGACCATCAATTCCTCTTTGCTGTTATATGCTCCTACTGATATAACTTCTTTTTAGTCCTTTAATTTTTTTCCCTCCATCCCTTTTGATTTATTCAGGTTTTCCTGGGAAGCGTGGTCTACCAGGTAATCCTGGTCTGCCCGGACGCAGCGTTGGGATTGGCTACACTCTAGTGAAGCACAGTCAATCCGCTCAGGTGCCTATGTGCCCTCAGGGCATGGCCAAGCTGTGGGAGGGCTACAGCTTGCTGTATGTAGAAGGACAGGAGAAGGCTCATAACCAAGACCTGGGTAAGACAATTCAATAGAAAAAATACCACCATCACACACAATATAAAGTATATTTAAATACTGTAAAGAAAATGACAGTTACAGCAGCAAGATAATTGTGCATTTCACATGTGTAATTAGGATTAGAGATAAAATGGACAGAATTTAAGACCTTCACAATGTTTAAGTCTGTATTGTCATCCATTCCTTTAATCACAGGTAAGTGAGTAGAAAACATTGTTTTCCCCAGGATGGCAGCAGACAGCAGTGAAAATAAACAAAAGATAAGATAAGATAATATACTCCTTTATTGTCATTGTATTGAAGCAGTGTGCTATACACACAACGAAATTGTAAGGGCTACTGTAATAGATTTTAAAAATATATAATAGAGAGCAAATATATGCAATACTAAAACATAGACTAAAAATCATCAGTACAGAACACTAGAGACATAGAAAAGCAGGGCACTGCCGAGGTTAAAAGAACATTTCCACAGAGTATTCTTTCTGCCATGATTCCAGACCCACTGTTTCTGTTCAGTGTTTGCCTGATGGTGGACTCAAAATTTCTGGCATTATGCATCGTATGAAAGGCCTGCAGATCTTTAGTGATCTTTGTGATCTGTCAGGATATTACTTTGTGACTTTTGAAAGGGCAACCCTTCATGGGGAAGGTTGCCAATGGTGTTTTTTTTTACACTTTGTTTAACAGGGAATTGCTGTTGGTGTTACATAAAAGCAACAAAGATATGGCCAAATTACTGCTTTGGTTCAAATTCAGAAAACGAACATTCAGAATCCTTAAATTAAGGCACAGTAACCAAAACAGCCTAACTTCAGTGGATATATAGAGAGGCTAGCTATAGCTGAAAAATGAAATATGACTTATCTTTAGTATAAAAACACAAGAGGAAGAAAAATTTAAGAGATGACGTCTTTAAAGAATAACGCTGCACATTTCAGAATTATCAAATACAATTCTAGCATATAGAATAGCAGTGTTGTTAAATAAAGTGTTTTTCTGTTCTTCATCATTCCCAAAATGTTTTGACTAATATTATGTTGGTATAATATATTGGCTAATATATTCCCCTGGTATCCCTCCATCTTCCTCTCTGCTCTCTCAGGATTGGCTGGCTCTTGTCTGCCTCGTTTTAACACCATCCCCTTCCTGTACTGCACCACCAATGAGCTCTGTTACTATGCCAGCCGCAACGACAAGTCCTACTGGCTGTCCACCACGGCGCCCATTCCCATGATGCCTGTGGAAGAGCAGCAAATCACTGAGTATATTAGCCGCTGTTCGGTGTGTGAAGCTCCTTCTCAAGCAGTGGCTTTCCACAGCCAAGACACCAGCATACCCCCCTGCCCAAATGGGTGGAGGAGCCTGTGGATCGGATACTCTTTCCTAATGGTGAGACACACCCTCTCAATATCTCGAACACAAAAATATGCACAAAAGTATCCAGAAGATAGTTCTAATTCTATAGTGAATTCCACTATAATAAGATGCTCTGGAGCAGCCACACTTAAGCCTAAGGTCAACAAAAACTGTATTGACTTAGGGGGAAACACCCGGGCTGTGGAGCCCCGATAGGAGAGTTGCATGGCAGAGCACTAAGTGAGTCATCAAGGGCAGTGGAAAAGGAGATTGGGTTGACACATTTTAGTCTCTGTTGTTTGGGTGTAAGTCTTTCACTGTAATCAGTTTGTGATCTTCAGTACATTGAGTGTTTAGTGATCCTAAATGTCTTCTTAGCAGCAGTTTGAAATAACACATTTTAGGCCACCCTGAAGCACCACCCCCCACGGAACCCAGACGTAAAACTTAGCATGAGAGTTACTATCATACAGAGAAATAGCTGCTGACAAGGGCAGATGAAGACCTCGAAACTGGTAAACAAGCAGGAGCAGCAGCTGAACGAGCACAGTGTTCACTCATCTGAATCTTTTCTGGGGGTTGCAAAAACAACAAAAACAGCTTATTTATTATTTAGTAATATATGTTTATAATTTACAAATATATTTGTAAAGTAAAATTATAAATTATATATTAAAATTATACATTATAGATTAAAATTACTTAGGCTAGCACATGTGTGGTTCATTGCTGGGTTTTTCAGCCACTGAATTGTGGACAACTCATAGGCGGCAAAGACTTTTGATTGAATCTAAAATCGACACAGGCCATTAATCTGCAGTTGGTTATTAAATATTATTTAATGTGGCCAATTGGGCCTTGATAGATAGGTGGGCCTTAATGTTGAAAAGGTTGGTGCATTGGAACTCTCCGAAGTTGTTTGTAATTGTGCTGCTGTTTCCTTTGGATCATTATATTTTATCTGTCATATGTTTTATGTTCTATGTAATTTTCTGCTACTTATGAGAATTTTTAAGGCTGTAACTGTGTGTTCCTGTGTTTGTTTGCTGTGGTCAGCACACAGCAGCGGGAGCAGAGGGAGGAGGTCAGTCTCTGGTGTCTCCTGGCTCCTGCTTGGAAGATTTCCGCGCCACACCCTTCATTGAATGCAATGGGGCCCGAGGCACCTGCTTCTTCTTCAACAACAAGCACAGCTTCTGGCTGACCACGGTGGAGAGGGACAGGCAGTTTGTGCAGAGTCCCGAGTCAAAGACACTGAAGGGAGACCAATACCGCACACGCCTCAGCCGCTGCCAGGTCTGCATGAAGATCCTGTAGCCTGAGCAGGCCGGAGAGTGGGACTCTTACAGACTAAATGGAAGAAGAGACTACAGAGTGAGAGAGTGAGAGGAGGAGAGGAGTGCATCGGAGAGAAAGGAAATAAATGTTGACTGACAGACATTTTTCAGCTCCACCCTTGGAGCTTTTTACAAGGTCGTGCATTGGAAACTCAAGTAAAGAACCAGCTGCAGTGGGGAGGGTTTTGATTTCTCTTTCCTCAATTATCAACTTTGGTGCTACAGAAAATGTTGTGATTTATTTGTATTTTAATTTCTTGTCAAGTTATTTTGCCGTTATATTCTTGGCTACCTCAGAGAGTGCATCCCAAATCTGCTATGGGCAGCACTGAACCGTTAATTAATGACTGCAGCCATTCGTTTCTGTTTTGATTCACCTGATCTCACACACTAAACTATAATGCCTCTTAGGCCACATTTACACCTGGTCACTTCCAGCATTTTGTGTTCTTCTGACTGCATCCAGCTAGCAGTCATACACATTGGTGTAAAAATAGGTGTAAAAATTTTACTTTGATCATTTAAACCACTTCAGAAGTTCTGAGGTGCCAGATGTAACTCAAGTACAAAAGGTAATATAAGATCTGAGAAATATGAGGAAACACAGAACAAGTGTGTAAAATATAATTAATTTATTTAAAGACTAAAGTTTCTAACACCTGGATCACCAGTCTTTTCCAGCAAAAACTGCACAGTCTTCACAATTGGAGATCCGTCTTTCACTTCACTGCAGGCAAATTTATACTAATGTATAAAAAGTATAAAAAGTGATTACCTTTTCCGACAACATTAAGGTAACATACAGATTCATAAACATGGCTTAGCCAATCAGATTTTAGTTTATTTATACATTCCATTGATTGTAATAATTAGTAAATGTTTCATGTGTGATGAAAAGTTGATCCAAAGAGGGTCCCAATTCATGTTAAAGCGAGCTGACATCTGTGCTCCACAGTGCTGTTATAGTCACTGATCACCAAAGGAGCAAAGGAGCATAAATCATACCCAACCAAACTGGTAATATGCCAGCATTATATGACAAATTTGTGCAGGAACATAGAGCGTAAATGCTTTTGCTAAGAATGTCAGGATGCAATCCAGATATGACCAGTTATAAATGGGGCCTTAGTTCGGTTAGCTTTTTTGGTGCTTTGCTAACACTGGCATTAACCATATCTCTCTTCTATAGTTATATCAGGCAATTGGCCAAAAACAGCACTTTTGTGTCCCATACATGTATATCCTTGATGTATTGCACTGAGAAAACAACATAATAGCGTTCTTCGATGTGGCTCCCTGTGCTGCTGAATCTTCACTTACATCACCAAGTTCAAGATAAATCTCAACCAGTGTGTTAGCAGCTAGGGAACATCTGCTCTCACGTTTTACCTCTAACAGGTAACAGAGTTTTATCTTTTTTGACTGGAAACACCAGAATGTCTCAGTCCAGCACTGAAAAACATCTCATCCTCTACAGACATGTGAACTATTCAGTTTTCATATTCATCTTCACTGTTGTTTCTTCCTGCCAGTCACATTAGATGTTCACACCTTTTCAAGACAGAAATTAAACCTGTGTGTTTTGTGTGTGGAATGTCTGTTATCACAAGCTTTACAGTTCAGAGTTTGAGTTCTGAGTCTCTTAAAGATGTATAACCACTATAGCCACTAAGCCTCTTAACCTCTCTTTGGTAGCCTTGAGTACATGCTTTGCGTTTTTGTATCATTTGTAATATTTGTTTGTAAACTGATAGATTGCAGATTAGATGATTGAACATTAAATACATTTTGACCTGTACATTTTATAGAACACTAAAGCCTTTTAGATTACTTTAGCATTCTGTTTAATTTTAAGGATTGTTCGTAAAGGCATATATAAACCTATAGATGTATATTACAACAGGAATATTTGTCTTACACTGATGCCTTCTGATGTACAATTCCATGGCTTTAGAGAATATTGTTGAATTGTCTAGCTTCCTACATGCATTTAATTGGGTAGATTTATTGCCAGTATTACTGCACATGATGACCGGACCGTGTCATAACTATGATCTCTATCAAATAAAGTATGGAAACTAAAGTGGTGATCCTCTATTGACTTGTCCTTTTCGAGTGAAAATGTTGATCCTTGCTTTGAGTTGGGGCAGCTTGTATGCTGTTGATTTAAGCTGGTGCCCATGCTATCAGAAGATTGTGGGTTTGAATCCAAAGACTTCCACCGACACCACTTACATACCCTAGGTGCTGCGTCGGTGGCTGGCCACTACTTCACTTGGCTTAAAAGAATTTCACATTGTTCACACTGTGTTGTGGTGTATGACTACAATTGGACATATCTCCAACAGTTGGAGATTATGGGGTTAATGAGTGGGTTGATGATACTCCAGGCCAGTAGGAGGCAGCGGAACGCTTCAGAGAGGCGAGACTGCAGCAGCTGGTGCTCTGATATAAACAACCCTCGAACGGGCGGAGAAATAACATTTTCTCATCTGATTAGGAACAAAACAGCAGGTAAATTCTTGTATTTCTCCATCACAACAGTAGTCATAACCATTCGTTGGTATTGGTGGTGTGCATTTAAAAGTTGTCCTTGATACTGAAACCTGCTGCATCGAGTCGAATGACTTTGCATCTAGACTGCTCCCTCATAACCTAACAAATGGATATCTGTGATTATTATTAGAATCCTAAACAGATATTTTTTTTTCACCAGCACTGCAGAACAGCTAAAAATCTGCATAAAGCAGCTGCCTTGTTGCAAACGAATGTGCCAAGAGGAGCTTAATGCTGCAGAAGCACATTGCCTGTTTATGATTTTTCCTAAATGGACAAGCAAATATTTCCTCAATTAATGAAATGCATGTGTAAGAGAATATATGGAGATGAAGGCCTTACGAAACTGCATTGCAGCTGTTTACCTGGTGGTATGGGTTCAAATATCAGAACAGCGGGACCACCGCGTCACCCTTAAGCAAGATAACATACTCACACACTGCTCCCCGGGCGCTGTGTCCCTGGGTGCCCGCTGCTTCACTTGGTGAATCGGTTAAAAGCAGGAAAAGTTTTTCACACTTAGTGGTGTGTTCACAAATGTACACTTGACACTGATTTTATATTAACTTATTGGACAGAGAAGAAGTCTATTATGATACATGTGTGGATTTGTGTCATAATTTTTACTAACCCGGTGCCTTTTCCCTGCCCTTTGATAGGTACCCTGGAATATTCAGAGACCCACTCAGACATGTCATATGTCTTCATCAATGATTCTTCGCAGACCAGTGTACCATTACTGCAGGCCTGCATTGATGGGGACCTGGCATTTGCAAAGCGCCTCTTGGAGACGGGGTGTGACCCAAATATCCGTGACAACCGAGGCCGAACTGGCCTTCACCTAGCAGCAGCTCGTGGAAACGTGGAGATCTGCCGCTTCCTGCATAAGTTTGGGGCAGACCTGTTGGCCACTGATTACCAAGGCAACACGGCTCTGCACATGTGTGGACATGTGGACACTATTCAGTTTCTTGTCTCCAATGGTCTCAAGATAGACATCTGGTGAGCTGTTGACAACATGTCTTACTGAATGCCATTTTTGGCACCTGAAAGTGCTCATTTTGTCCATCAGTAACATTACTCCCCTTTCCAGGCAGATACTTTTGTTCAAAGACATTCACACTACAATGAAACTAACAAGCTTTAGGACAGTGGGGGAGCAAGAGGAGGGTTTGACAATTACCAGCCTGGACTGGGTTTGCATGTGTAGTGATTTAAAAAAAAATTTCACCAACTGTACTTTTTACCTGTTCTTTAACAGTAATCACAATGGGTCGACTCCCCTGGTGCTGGCCAAGCGGCGAGGAGTGAATAAAGATGCAATTCGCCTGCTGGAGGGTCTGGAGGAGCAGGAGGTGAAAGGCTTCAACAGAGGAGCCCACTCAAAACTGGAAACCATGCAGATGGCGGAGAGTGAGAGGTGAGAGGGAATGACCATTTTTGGAGGTTTTCTTCTGTAGTATTCAGCTGAAGCAATTCATCTGCAACCAAGACCTACACACTATGCTACGTCCCAGTATGTCTTCTTCATGGACTACCTGATAGTTGGGTTTTGCCAGAAAGCTGCATAGTATCTGAATAAAATGAAAATTGCATACAGCTGAAGTATCAGTGATCCAGACATATCAGTCAGTCTGCATCTAATTTCCATTTTTTACAATAGTTAAACTATGTGGTCAGATTTGCAGATGGCAGATGCTTTTATCTAAAGCGACTTTTTTTTTTTGCATTTCTCAAATGTAGGTGAATGTAGTGCTAGTCTTGCTCAAGAACTGGTGTTGAAATATTGTCTCGTGATTGGTCTCCCAGCCTAGAAACTAAACCCCCCACTCACATGGTCAAGATCCTGGAACTCATCTGTTTAATCAAGCACACATGGCAGATTTTAATTTGACAGGTGTTATTTAGATTGAACCATTAATCAATTCTTCTCCTGATCTTTACAAACTATGGCTAAAAGGAGAACATTGTCTAGATCAAGCACATTTCTGATAACCCAATCCACAGTGGCCAAACAGAGAAGCTCTATCAGTCATAGACTTGCCAGCAAAAATTACTCAGCTGAATACCACAGAACCTTCCCCCTGTCACAAACCCAAACAATGTTCTGAATTATAAAGTGCTGCTGCTCAGAATTACATTTCTCTAATATCTCTTATAAATCATTAGAATTACATGCAGTACCCTCAAATACAGTTGTAATTTTGTTTATTTATCATATTTATATCCACCTCTATTTTCTCTCTACACCATAGGATTTATTTTAAACAGCACAGTGTATTTAGTACATAATATTATTTGGATTGTTTTGTTTTGACTTAATAGCATAAGCGATTTCCTCAGGGATCAAAACGTTGTCTGATTCTGACTCTGAATCTTCCTAGTGCAATGGAGAGCCACTCACTGCTGAACCCTAATCTACAGAACAGTGAGGGTGTGCTGTCCAGCTTCCGGTCAACCTGGCAGGAATTTGTGGAGGACCTGGGCTTCTGGAGGGTTCTCCTGCTTTTAGTGGTCATCGCTCTGCTCTCTCTGGGCATCGCTTACTATGTGAGCGGTGTACTGCCCTTCTCTGCCAGCCAACTGGAGCTGGTCCACTAAGACACATGCTCGCTGTCCAGTGTAGTCCCAGACCCAACATAAAGCTGTGTTTATACAACTTGATGACCTTCTTCACATTGCTCACTGTTACGCTGCTGTTTCTGAGTACATGGGTTATCAAAAATTAGAAAACCAAATGTCAAGGATGGAGGCTGCTGTTGTTCTTCATTAAGCTTTTAATACATTGTTTCAGCTTTTACAACATTGCTAATTATTCTGTGCCCCTGGATCTATTTGAAAAGTTTTTTTGAATATTTGACAGTATTTATTATCTTTCAGAAAAAAATGGTTTGTGCACATTGGAGCATCTTGATCAATTATGTATTTTTAAATACGTTTGCGGAGAAATTAAGGCACTTTTGTGGATTAATATGTTGCTTATGAGCATTAGATGAAGAAGCTGTATAAATGAAGTGTGTTTAAGTTTGTCCCATATGTAATGTAATGTTAATGTTCTACTCTAATGTTTCCTGAATGCTGTGAGCACAGAATGCATATAGTAGGATGCGTGCTCTATTACATTTTTTAATGTTGCAACAGTTGTAAGCCACCACAGAGCGGTTACGAAAGGGCAGTAATTGGTTGTTTTCCATTTGCAATATTTTTGTCTGTCATTTAGTTGGACCTTCTGTTGTTGTTGTTGTTGTTGTTGTTGTTTTTACATTTTGAACACATTCCTGTCTTTCCTGGGATTATATTATCTTTATCCTACTCTTAGGGCCAGTTTCCTGGGAATGAAAGAAGCCTAATCATAGACTAAATCGCTGTGACAATGAAGATTCCCTATTGGACATTCTCTTTAGTCTTTGCTTAGGATCTATTTAGGTCTAGAAAACTTGTTCAATCTGTCTCCATAATTCTGTTTCCAGGTTTGTGTGTATGAATTTGGAATTTGACAATCCATCAACAAAGGCCAAGAATAATTTCTATTAAATTGCTTGAGGGCAAGATGGCTCCATTTGAACAACATTGTAAATTCAGATCTATTATTGCACAGAATATTTCCTAGTGTGCACAAGGCTTTTTTTTGTGTTTTATGTCGCTAGTATGTAACACATTATTTTTTCCTTTGTATCTAAATGTCTCAGTGTATTTCTTGTTTGAAACACCCTATTTATGATAATTGACATGGGATGTTTAAAAAAATAATAATCTCAAAATATAGTCTACCTTTCTGCAGTTTTGCGGCTAAACAAATTTTAAAACTAGAAAAAGCCAATATTCTGTAGGCCCTACGTTGCACTGATAAGGTATTTGCAGCTGTTGACCAAGTTTTCATTGATCTGTTTACTTGAAATAAATTACTATTATTATTTTTGCAGGATATATCTCATGGTTTTTAATTTGACATCTTTTGTAAATCTGTTTAATTAGTTATTAATTCACTGTTGGATTAAGTTGTAAGTATTAAATCACAAATAATTATTCAAACCGATTTGACTTAATGATTCATTAGGAATATTTTTGAACTACACAAAAGTATTGGGACACTCGTTTTTCAAGGTTTATGCTAGACCCCTTACTCCCAGGGCAGGGTAATGTTAATATAATACCAATACATTTTGGACAACTTCCAGCTTTGTGGACTGTTCGGGGAAAACCATTTTCAGCTCCAGCATGACTGGCAAATCTAAAATCTTTGGGATGAACTGGAACGGAGATTAGCGAACCAGGCCTCTTCGTCCAACATCAGCGCCTGAATTTATTAATGCTGTAAAAAATAAATAGGCACAAATTCCCACGGAATGCCCTCGAAGAAGAGATACCTGCTTGAATGTAGTGTAATTAAAGTCTATGTTGGTATAATGGCATCCCAATTGGGTGGCCACCCCCAGACAGACAAAATGTGGGACAAGTACCAAGTTTAAGTGGGACAGTGTGGGACAGGCGTAAAAACTTAAA
>JBBKCR010000010.1:52897-63588 GCA_037577295.1 Ladigesia roloffi | reverse complement strand
GGTACATTATGAGATCCATTCGTTCTCTGAGGTACATTATGAGATCCGTTTGTTCTCTGAGGTACATTATGAGATCCGTTTCTTCTCTGAGGTACATTAGGAGATCCGTTTGTTCTCTGAGGTACGTTATGAGATCCGTTTGTTCTCTGAGGTACATTGTGAGATCCGTTTGTTCTCTGAGGTACATTAGGAGATCCGTTTGTTCTCTGAGGTACGTTATGAGATGTGTCTGGCTGAGGAGGATGAAGGAAGAAATAGGGGAGGAACAAATGAAGACATCTATGGTACCTCTAACAGGCGTAAATGTTTTCAGCCTTAACCCAAAGCTCCAGTTCAAACCTAATCCTAAACTTAATACTCTTCATAATCAACTGTGTTTCTACTTTAAAACAGTTAAAGCATCTGTAGATTCATCGGGGAACATCAAAACAACATGTGGCCAAAGTCTGAAGAGGATATTATCAATCCCTTTCAGTAGAAATGTCAGATATTTTGATATATATTATGGAGCCATCCATATGAAATAATTAGGTTAAGTAAATTATAAAAGTGTCCTGGCTCTCCAAGCACAACAGGGTTGAGGAGGAACTTTATGTGACCATAGGCTGGTTCATTTGTGAACTTTTCACTAAAACTGTACATTATGGTGCATTAGGAGATTTCCGACTGAGGGGATTAGAGGAGTAAAAACCCGAGGTGAGGAAAAAAGAGAGAGAGGATCTCTGAGAGGCCTGCGTGGCCTCTCCTCCTTGACCTTTGACCCGTCTCATTAGGGACAGCTCTCCACTAGACCGCTCCCGTTGGAGAAGCATTAGTAATTATTTAATATGAAATCAAGCTGGGCCTGTCTGATGGTTCTGGCATCCCAATCTCGTTTAATCTCCCTTAATGTGCCGTCCTAACAGTTCTTGATTGCGGCATAGAGGAATGTTGACATGCATAACTATGACAGAGAGTGAGAGGCTGTGGGCGATTTAATTTCAGCCATTGTTGTTTATATTAACTGCCACTGATTAGCCTTGATGAGCTGCGCATAAATATGTAATTGTTGAAAAACGCATCCAAACAGTCCATAGCCGGGTGGAATGTGAATACGCGCACTGTCGGCGTGATTCCGGCACAACAAGGTCAACCAAAAAGTTGGGGTTGGCGAGGGTCGGGCTCGTGTTTGCTGCCCTTTCAGTGCCCTTGTTTGCCGACCGTCCGAATTCCGAGCCGCCTCTGCATGAAAGTGGAACCGAGTGTTTGTCCGTGAAATGTTTGCATATTTTTGTTTGGCAAAGGCATGAGGTCTACAGATTATTCGCCGTCACCTGCTAACAGGCAGCCTTTCTGCCTGCGTTGTTTTTTTTGTTTTTTTTTTTCATTTTGCGAGTAGCTAATGTCATTGCTCAACCGAAACCGGCGCAAACAATGGCGACGGCAAACAACAGCGGCGAGCCGAACCCTGCGCCGCTGCGATTTTACCCCCAAACAGTTGGATGAAACTTTGATTTGCTTTCTCACCCCCCAGAAGAGTGTGTCGGTTGCCAGTTGAGTTTGGACAGACTCATGCCTCGGTGACCCTGGTGGCCCGAGCACCCCCCCCAGGCTAACGTTGCGGAAAGCGCTATCGTACAACAGAGCAAGCTCGCCGGAATTGGCTTTTGGCAGAGCATGCCGAGAATGGAAGTGTTTTCGCGACTCGGCGCTCCATTTCAGGGGGGCTCTCCATACATACTAATGCTCTTCCAGCATCCCCTTTGCACCTGATCTGCCAAAAATGGCAAACTTCAGAACTAGGAAAGTTTCTATGAGTTTCCAATAGTTTGGCACAAAAATATGTATTTGTTGTAATTGGAGTCCCTGGAAGAAATAATGCACTAGAGCTGAGAAGTAAATCTAAAGGCCTCCGAAGGTACAGATTAAGATTGTGTTTGGACTCAATCTCTTCTTACAGCATCGCTTTTGCACCTGATTTGCCAACAATGGCAAACTTCAGAACCAGAACATCTATGAGTTGCAATAGTTTGGCAAAACAATAATTTAAACTCTTTATATAAAATGAATCAAAATACTGAAAGAAATCACCGACTTTGGTACATCTAGTGAAAATGAATTGAAATAATAATTTGTTGACTTATTTGTAGTAGTTGCAGTCACTGGCAGAAATAATGCACAAAAATGGCCTCCAAATTTTAAAATTTAGTTTGAATTCTAAGACTAAGGAGGATAAAAGAAAAAAGGCATAGGTGATGAAAAGCAGATGGCAAGTGTCTCTTTGACAAATTACAATGATAAATCAAAGCTGACCTATGACCAGCCTCCATCAAGACAAGCACCTCAACTCTCCACCAGATTGCTCCCGTTGGAGAAGCAACAGTAATTATGTAAGACTAAATCAAACTCAGTCCGTCTCATTATTCAACATAATGAGGAACAGGGTTGGTTCACACAGAGTGGTTGACACAATTTGAACTTCTTGGTTAGAAGGAGGAGATGTTACAAAAATGGAACACACAATTAATGACGTTCCTTACCAGCATCCATCTGAGATTTGTTCAAACAATTTGATGGCTTTATAGAAAGAATTTGGATGGTCCAACATTGATGCTTTATGTTTTATTAAGCTGTCTTTCAGTAAAGTTCAACCAAAGATGAAATGCAACTGAAACCTACGTTTAAATTAAAGATTAATAATCTAATCCTAAACACAGTTAATGATCCTAAACCTAGTACTGATTCTTCCTACTGAACTTCAACAAGTTTCTGTCGATAATCTATAACAGGGGTCACCAACCTTTCTGAAACTGAGAGCTACATTACGGGCACTGAGCCATACGAAGGGCTCCCAGTTTCATACACTAGTACAGAGTTTACCTACACTTCATTTATTATAAACATGTTTAAAATGACTTTTTTTTTAATATTGTCATTTTCAAATCGATATAAATGAAAATGCGATTAAAGAAGAACAGCAACAGGATAAAATTACATGTTAGACGTTGCTCACTGGTTAGTTGTGTATTATTTGGGCTAATCATGTGGTCCTTGGGGGCACCCTGGTTGGTGACCCTGATCTATAGCGTACCGTCAAAATACATACATTTGAAGAGGAACATCTATTTTATTATTGCCAGTTTTGAAAGCTAAAACATATCAAATGTAAAACTAGTGATTCCTACATGTATGTAACATGTCCATGCTGACTGAGATAAATTACCTTATGCACTTCATAGTCCATAGTTTCTCTACATGGTTCATTAATAGTTGGAATTTCTGTAAATAATAAATAATGGACCATCGAAATAAAGTTTGGCCAAAGCCAGAAGACAAAAAGAAATTAATCTTCAAGCTTTGAAGATACATTTAAACTTGAAGAGACATGTCTCAAAATGGCAGTAAGGTATATTTGGAAAAATGCTTTTAAAATAAACACCATGAACAGCTAGCTAGCGTTAAAGAAATCCCAAACTGTAAAACCGATTCCTCGTACGCAAAAGTTGTCCTGGCTGAGCGAGCACAACGTGGGTGACGAGGGAAATCATGTGACCATAGGCGAATTAATTTGTGAACTTTCCGCTAAGACAAGTACAACACACACACACACACACACACACACACATATTCTCCAACCTACAATGTTAACCGCCCAATTACAGATATCAAACATCTCAGACAAATTGCATCATCTCGAGAAGGGACCCCTTTTATCGCCTCAAAAACAAAAATATTTTTGTTGTTATGGCGCCGAGGCAGCTTGCCTTGAGAAGAGCAGGTGTTTACTTAGAAGCAAGCGCCGCTGTGTTCCGCTGCCCCATATTTTACTCACGCTGAGGTAAAAGTTGCCACAAATTACTCACAAATGCCATCAGTCATATCCGTGCATGTGTGTGTGTGGGTGTCTGGGTGTGTGTGTGCTTGTAAACAGCCCCTGTCAGAAAGGATGCTGAGTTACCTGTGGCACCACTCAACACACACACTTCCTTATCTGCTCTGATGTTTTGATGTCACCCAACGTTCCTCTCCAGGCACTAAAGCTGTTGTAAGTAAACCCAATCAAATCTTTTTGAAGTAGTCATCCACGCGCTAGTCTGTCTACCTTAATGCTAAATAATTAGCGGAGCGCGCGGCGGCTCACTGGGGTTCGTACCTCGGGGCCACACTCGCTCTTCCCGGCTTTGATCATTACGTTAATTAAATCTGTCTCTCGTGACAGGCGGGCGGGGGCGCGGGAGAGAAAAAACAGGTAGGTGTGAGGCGCACCTCGGAAACCTAGGGGAACACCTGGTGAGCGCCAGTCATCAATCTGTCATCCGCGGCTCCTGAGAAGGAGAGAGCCACGGCCTCCGCTGCCCGAACGCTGGAGAACCGGAGACGCAGACGGCCGTTCTCGCCACTGCCCGCGGAGACGAGGAGTCACGTCGCCGGGCTGGGGTGTCAGTCAAAGGCACGACAGGAGCCCGGGGGACAAATTAACCGCGCAGAGCAGGAGATGTGTCAGAAGAACTCTCAGTCGGCGTCACACATGCACATTTCTGTTTTTATACCTTGTCTGGGCAGGGGGTCATCCATGTTTCCCATGTGTTTTACACATGCCTACATAGGACTGTCTAGGCATTACACAGTCAGATCTTTCTAAGTCCAAGCCTAAACACAACCTGTGTTAAAAAGTTAAAAACCCTCAGCAAAAGTGAACCTGTGTGGTATGAAAAGTGTTCTAGGAGTAGGAGTAACAGTATTAGTGTTCTCTCTTGCTTGTGATCAAAGCAAAGAACTATTGATGTGGTTCCTTTATTTGTCATGGATCTATATATAACCACTGTGTTTACCACAGAACCCTGGAGGATGTTAAGTTTTCAGGGGTGTGGAGATGCTTGAAAACACAGCTGTCGTTTGAGTACCACAGTAGCTACTTGCCTTGGTTAAACATTTCTTCTTTATGATGGAATATCTCGTCCATGGGTTTCTCTAGGGCCAAATAACGCATCTAACAATGCTGGAACCCCTTTCAGTGCTACGTAGAACCATTATTTAAAAGGTTCTGTCAAGAACTCTCATGATCTCCTGGTTCTTCTCTTTGAAATTAAGAGACATGTTCAGATATAAGTTGAAATAGCCATTATCTGGTGTTATATAGACACATTTATTTGAGACTGTCTCTAACCCATGAAGAACCCATTTAAAGTGGAAGCTGATCTTTGAGTGGTCTAGCACCATGATCCACTCCACATTTTTATCCTGAAAATGTACAAATCCAGGCATTACACACACTCTCCGGACCCAGCCAGCCAAGGTGAAGTTGGTCAGGCGAGGCTTTATAAAGAGAGTGAAATTCTCTAGGTGTCCATTAAGGTTGGACTATTATGGTCCGGAACCTTACAAGACAGAGGTAGGGGGAGATTCAGTGGTGTTCATGAAATGTTAACATTACGGCGTTCCAGTCAGTGACAAGTCAAGTTTAATGATGCCAGATCTCCACCGCTTTGTTTCTCAGAGACGTAAGCGATTGCGGTAGTTTAGCGCCCCTTAAGTGAGACTCAGGAATACCTTCTCAAAGTTAATAACACTTACCGCTGCTTCCAGATAAGTGCTATTAATATTTCACCGGACCCTTTAACAGGAGTAAGTTAACAGGGTGCTGGTTTAAACAGTGCCATGATGGATTTGATTTTAAGTGGCGCTGTTTCATTTCTAAGCTACTGCAGTCAAACAGTGGGCTTAGCAGGCGAAGCCTGGAGAAGCTCACTCTTCTGCATTCAAACAGGTTCATACATCTTTCCTCTATTGAAAGCACACTCCGCTATCCACATCACTGGGGGGGAAATCATTTTTCTCGATGCTTAACCCGTATTCATAGAACCGTACGCTAAACGGTTTCATGACATAATGAAGGTTTGTGGTTGCTTGTTAAGACATGAAAAAAAATGTAAATTGAATCCTTCAGGGTGTACGACGTCATGCTGAGCTTTGTTTGTGTGTGACACAGAACCAAAGTTGTTGAAATGAAAAACACAGGTACGAATAATCACCACTATTGGGGTCTTAAAATGACATTACAGGTTAATATAAAGAACAACAGTTAACACATTGTTTTTATTGCAAGCCTTATAAGAAAACAGAAGAAAACCCAGGAGAACCTTTGAACCCAGGAGAACCTTTGAACCCAGGAGAACCTTTGAACCCAGGAGAACCTTCAGGATAGACTCCATCCACAAGTGGGTGTGGAAAACACACAAAGGAGGGTCTCCGGAGGGCATCAATAATAGCAGAAGAACAAACAGATTTGAATGTTTTACACTTTCTAAACATTTATGTTTTGGGTTTTTTTTTTGTTCTAAGAGCCAAAATCTTACAAAATCAGTTTCGTTGTACGGACCTTTGAGGCAGTGGGACCACCTGACAGCAACAGAAACCCAAAAATATTTCTTTCCACTACTCCATGTAATTAGGCTATTAAACCTTAAACAAGCAATCATGATAAAAATTGACAGAAACAGCAGGAAGAACATTTAGACTCCGAATGGGACCTTAAACCCTCCTAGCTGGAGATTGAAACCAAGTCAAGAAACAGTCATGGATGATCCTGTAAGTGACAAATAGTTGATAAAAGATTCCGCCAATAAATTATCTACCAATGTTTTCAATCTGATTAAACTGATTAAATGGTTTGTTGATCCACTAAGCTTTTATGTTGGTTTTAAGTGTGTGTGTATGTGTGTGTGTGTGTGTGTGTGTGTGTGTGTGTGTGGTGAATCTTTAATGTGTAACCACTCCTTTAAAACCCATTTTCATTTCTATTAGAGACTGTAAAATTAAAATGCAATTCAGTTCTTAGACATCACTTGTTTATGGACTGACATAACGTGTTCATGTAACTCATACCATTTAACTGCTTATTCATCCATTCATTCTTTCACTCTTTTCTTGCAATGTCTTGCAATGGCTGGAAAAAATAGATCTGTTTTTGAGCCATTTAAAATCTCATTAAAATACTTAAATTTAGAAGCAAACAAAAATACTTTAGCGAAGAAATGTTGATTTCTGGGTTTTTTTTCAGTTTGTTTTCTGTTTTTAGGAAGATCAAGCAAATCTTCCTTCAAATGTAAAAGCACAGACAGCAAGAGAGAAAGAGGGAGGATGTTTGAAATGGATCTTTCAAGCCTCTTTGATTTGCATCATTAACAGTTTTGGATGCTAAAGTCAGGTCTAGTTCTGCGCTTGGACATGGATCCCAGCTGGATCTCTTTCTGCGTGTCGGAAGTTGAAGATGTTTCGAAAATTGCAGCGATTATAGTGTTCACGTGCCATCGGAGTTTTACAGCCAAACGCAGAGCGTTTCTAAAAGCCAAAGCGGCCCAATAAAAAAAAGAAAAAGAAAAAAAAACTGGCGAGAAGTGGACATCTTTTCATTGACCACATGGTTCCCTTCAGCGTTTTATTATCATGGAAATGGATCGCGTTTTTTTTGGCCTAACAACTTTTTCTTTGAACTCATTTGTTTTTCTTTACCTAATTTTAATAAACGACCACAGAGAGGGGACTTGTGTGCTTTACCCTTTCCAATATCCCCCCAATAAATCTCACATTTATTAATGAGTTTTAGGATGGAAACGTGCATATTCTCTGGGTAAAATTCATTCCCCACCCCAGGCGACACAGAGAGGCTTCGAACTGTGAAGCAAATATTTCACATCTTCATATTTGGTAATAAAGAAACAATCCCATACTTTGTCTTTGTCATGAGAAAACTTCACAACAGAAATTTAATTGGCGAACTTTTATAAAACCTTCCATCCATCCTTCCATTCATCCTTCCATCCATCCATCCATCGACACAGGGAGAGCATTCAAACTGCACACAGAGTAGACTCTCGACCATCCTGGCCAGGAAACCACTGACATCCAATAAACGTTCATGTGAACTTTTATTGGATGCAACAATGATTTAATACACTTAAAAAATTACTACAAGCGAAGAAAGTTGAAAGTGAAAGTTGAAAGTGAAATGCTGTTTGTCTGCAGGCCTCATCCGTTTAAATCACACGACAGTAAGGTTCCATCTACTAACGAGTGAGATCTCAGAGCAAACCTTCATTCCTGTGGCAGTGAGAACAGATTATCTCCAGAGATGCGACCAAAAAAAGTCACGCCACTGACACAGAATTGCTTCATCGCCATCCAGCGCCCACTTCAAACGACAGCACAATGCAGCCCTCGGCTTAATGAAAAAGTCAGAGCAGGAAGTTCCATGAAAGCCTTTCTCTCCAGACTCGGCTACCTTTGCCAGCCCCCCCTTTGCCTCACCTCTGGAGCCTGAAAGCCACCCCACCCCACCCCCTTCCTCCCGCTCCGACACCCCCTTTCTGCCTTCAAACAAACCAGTTGTGAACGCTTTGTGAAAATCACAAGATATTAATTTCCTTTCTGGAGAAAAGGACATTCCACTCGCCAGGCCTTCCTGTCATCTGCAGGCCATGAACGTGTGCTGTTATTTATAGAGCTCCTCTCCACAGGAAGCTCCAGCTTTTGATGGGCATCCAACAACGCTCAGGTGATTCTGATTAAGAAGAAAGTGAGGCCTACAGGACACCGTACGCAGCTGCCTGTGCTGAAACGGGACAGATAGGCAGTGATGGTCACCTTTTTTTGGGTAATTGTGGGTTTTTTTATCGGTCAAATGTTGTATTTTGGTAAAAATGTCAGCTTACAAACTCATTTTCCTTCTGTTTATGTAATACTCCCTTAATCCAGAGAAAGGAATGGATTTGTCATTATTTCACAGGTTTTATTACAAAGATATGTGGCTAATTTACCTTCTGAAAACGAATGGTATCAATTCGTGTATCAATAAGATCATATTCATGCCATTTAATAAAACACACTATAGAAATACACCCAGGTTATATCAATCACATGCTATAAAACCAACGTAGGTTACAAATCGTCCTGTTGAAATGAAGTTGCTATGCTAGTTTTGGTTCACACAAAGAAGCATGAGTCAGTCATAAAAGACATAAAACATTTTTTCTATAATTGAATACTGGCTGTTAATTTCTATTAACTTTCACTTGAATGCATTCATGCATCTTTCTAGCAGACCACACCTTCAGTATCTACCTAGTGATCCCATCAATGTGCAAAGTGCAATTCAGTTTAATACTTTGTACACATTCCTGCATCTCTGCATCGCATCTGAATGAACAAGACAGAGAACCTGACACAGCAGGAACATGTTTACTTTTAAGCCTGTAGAAAGAGAGAAAGAAAAAGAGGGAGAAAGACGAATAAGAGGAAGAAGAAGATGTAGAAGAAGACGGAGGGATCCTTCCATTGAATATTCAGTTTGATTAGATGCACTCTGTGGTTGATTCCTGACCTACTTGAATGTTATTAAACATATTCTCATGTTTCATGGCTCAAATAAACAAGAACATTTTCCCAAGATGAGCTTCAGTGAGACGCAGTGCTGATATGAAAACGTATCAGTGCCTGTGTGTGTGTTAGTGCATGCAGCATGTGTTGGATAATGAATGAAGAGTGTTTTTAGGAAATGTCAGGTATTTGGCTATACTGTACGGTTAAGCCTTCAGGGCCATAATCATAATTGAGCTACAAAATGACTCTCTACCACCAAAGCTGAATCTCCCAGGCAGTTTAAGTGTGATTTACAGCGTGTAAATGTGTTGTAATGTAAGTGTGAATTCAAATCGAATCTAATATTAAATGCGTGTAATGAAACGAAATGATTATAAACATATAAAAGGTTCATTTTGTATGAATGTAATAGGGAGAATAAATAGAATAGCATGTAGAAAAAATAAATACAACTTAAATAAACATGTTCTTGTGATACTATAACAGTTTTGGGGCAGCTGGTGTCCTTGTGTTAAGGAGTTGCCCCTGTAATCTGAAGGTTGTGAGTTCAAATCCCAATAGCTAGTGGTAGCTTTTTACTTTACTTTTTCATGGAAAAGAATGAATAGTTATAAAATGCCACCAGTATATTCTGTTTCAGATATTTATTCATGAAAAACTACAGCAATTTGTCTTTTTTGTGTCATTTCACAGTGTCTGAGCTACCCCAACTCTTCAGAGATTTTAAAACACAGATTAGCGTCATGTCAACATATTAGGAGTCACATTTTTAATGGTGCTCGGAAACATTTAAACAGTTTGAAAAAGAGGTTTTTACGGGGCAGAAAAGAAAGATGATGTGACTTCAATATGGCTAGGTTTGAATCTACTCACCTCTTTCAGTGATGTTACTTCTCAATGCTGTTATAACCAGAAATAACAAGTGCATAGAAATATGCCTCTTTATAAAGGCCTTTAACTTTCACTCGGATTGAACAAATCCTCTTTATAAAGGCCTTTAACATTCACTCTGATTGAACAAATCAATAATGAATGTTTCCACAGCACTGTGAATTAGGTTTTGAACATTTCTTCCTCAGAAACCCACAGTACATCCAACAATAAGGGCAGCATGGAGCTTCTTTCAGATAGTGCTACAACAGAGTAGCACATCAAAAACTCAATTCCTCACTCATCCATTTTACTATGACTAGAAGGGAGATGCACACACTTAAAGGGACAGTTCACCCCAAAATGAAAATGTAATGTTTACTGTATATGCTTACCCCCAGGGCATCCAAGTCGAAGGTGACTTTGTTTCCTCAGCAGAACACAAACGCAGATTATTAGCTTTA
>JBBKCR010000009.1:62125-78731 GCA_037577295.1 Ladigesia roloffi | reverse complement strand
GTGTGTGTGTGTGTGTGTGTGTGTGTGTGTGTGTGTGTGTGTGTGTGTGTGTGTGTGTGTGTGTGTGTGTGTGCTTCTTCTCACACACACCTGCACCTGCAACCTTTCTAAATCCAGCCCCCCCAGGGTGTGTATGAGAGGGGAGGGGACGGGTGGAGGCAAAGCCAGGTTTTGACCCTCTAATGGAGTTAGCATATGCAGGATGCTGAAGCTGTGCCAGACATTAATATAGATCACTCACCAGGGCCCCAAACACACTGCGCCATTTGTCTTCACTAGTGAACTGCTGAAAGGTTCAAATTTGCTGTATTCTCTGGAGCTGCGTGCCATGGCACCGCACACACCGGAGAGCTGGTGCCGGGGCAGTGGAAGAATGCAAACAGCTAAAGCCTGTTACACCTCCGAGTGGGTAGCCCACGCTTTCCAAACTTTACACTGTAAAGCACAAAGCACACCATGCATCTACATTCTAATGTTCGTTCCTACATATGTCCAGAAAAACTGATGAGCCAGATAAACCAAACTGAAAGAGAAAAGAACAAATACAGAGACAGCACACTGACCCAACATTTCTTGTTTGTGTTTGGTAGTATTTGTTGTCTGAAAGGGTCTGACTTTATCAAACAAAACAAAAATAGAGTTAGTCATGTTTGGAGGCCAGTGAAGTATGGAGGTGGGAGCATCATGTTAGAGACCATGTCTCTCACCACATTACATGTAATCTGTAAATTTGAGTGGAGAAATATGTCAGGAGATATGCAGTGAGAACACAGGCCAAGACAACAGGGAACGTTTGAGCAAGACAACAGGGTAACCTTGAAAAACTGAAGGCAAACTTCCAAGAGAAACAGACAAAATCCGGACCTGTTAGTCATTTGTAGCATCTGAATATGTTTGTTTTGTTAATCTGAGGAATACACACATTTCTTTATGTTTCTAAGTGTACTAGACATTTCTCGATGTGGACTACGTCAAGTATTGCCTTCTGTTCTTGGAAACTGGGACCTGGCAAGACTTTCAAGGATGTGAGGATGCAGGAAACTCATTTGCAGCTTTTTGTTCACATTGCAGCTCAGCTTGCCTCAACAGTCTTGACAGACTCAGGTCTCGAGACCCTGCATTTTCACTGAAATGATATTTGAAATACAATTTATTTTAGTTTCTCATACTACATTGATCCCTGAGGAAATTACGAGAAGCAGTTGGCTGCCGAGAATGGCACCCAGGGTGCAGTGTGTGGGGACGGTTACTTGTTCAAGGATACCTTAGTTGTGCCACTGGCAGTCCTTGCCTTATTACCTTATTGCGTGTTTGTTTCCTTTTCAAAAACCTATTAATAAAAATATATATTTTTAAAACCCTTCACAATGTATCTTTAAAAAGGGGTCAATGAAGGGTGAACATGTGGTGTTAGAACAAAAGTTATAAAACAAAACTTATTACAACAGGGTGTACAAAATGCAACCTTTCTGTATATATTTGCCAAACAGTAACAGCACCGTAAAATCTATAATAAAATATTTAAAGTATATGTATGTGAAATCTCTAAATGTTGGTACAGTCTGTCATAAGGCCCTGGCCCTTTGAAAACTGTAATATCTGCAGTTGCCAGGAGGTACAATGGGACCTGATCTTAGATCCATGCTTACATGTTAATGTGTGGTTCTCCAGACCAGAATACTTAATATCCTGCAGAATTTCCTCATCTGAGACGACTCATCAGCTGTTTGATAAGCTCATCATGCACTGCTGAGAGCACAGGAAGATCAAGGATTTGGCATCATTGATATTTCATTGCTACTAGGAGGAATTTCCAAGAGGGGCTATAGTAGGAGAGGTGTGACTCAAAGACGTGTGAACGGATAAGTGTTGCTTATAGAAATGTTCAGATATTATTCAGTATGTTTTAATAGAGCAGGTTCAGACTGGGTTCTCTTCATTATTTTTATTGCTCCAGGTGGGCAAATGTCCGTTTCTAAGAACTGTGAGATGGTCTGCATGTAGATGGGGGTTTTGTACTTGTGAAAGGAGAGAGGGAGAGAAAAAGAGAGTGAGAGAGAGAGAGAGAGACAGTGGGTGGCCTACAGTCTACAGTAGGAGCTCGTCAGAGACATTAGCTCAGCAAAAGGGGCTGCCGTGAAAACGCTGAGTCACCCTGTCAGGTGTTTGATGGTACCTGCATGAGCAGAGCGTGGGGGGGACGCTTCCTGCTGGAAAAGTGAGGAAAACAGCAGGATGAGCAAGACGTCCTCAGCAGTTACATCTTTACAATGACCCCAACTGTGAGAGCTTACCCTTAGCTTTCTCTGCTGTTCTGTAGTGTATACTCTCTCTCTCTCTCTCTCTCTCTCTCTCTCTTTCACTCTCTCTCTCTCTCTTTGTTTCTCTTTCTCTCTCACTCTTTCTTTCTCTATCTATCTCTCTTTCTCTCTTCCTCTCTCTCCCTCTCTCTATTTCTGTCTCTCTTTCTCTTTGTCTCTCTCTTTCTCTCTTTTTTACTCTCTCTCTCTCGCTCTCTGTCTCTCTCTCTCTCTCTTTCTCTCTTTGTTGTACACCTGCACATGGAAATGAAATTAATGTAATGAATGTCAATATTCAGCTATATGACTGATTCATGTATTGCCCTGTTTCAGGAGACCATAAGCAATTGTTTTGTATGTGTGTGTTTGTATGTGTGTGTGAGCATCTCCAATATAATTATGCTTGCACAATGTGGCTGCCACTTCATATTGGTCTTTTTTGTTTTTCTACTCTTTTGTATCGTTTGTGTATATGATGTGATGTTTCCCCACTGGCTGAAGAGTTTGTCAGCACTGATCAAGATACTGGCTGAGAAGGACATTCCCCTTTGGCTTAGATGCATCATGGCGTTGAGGCCTCACAGTTTGGCCGCTTGAGTGACTCTACATCGCAGCTTCAGGGCCTCTTGGTCCGTCCGCATGGCTATGAGGCTTATTGGACTAGCCGCCTGAGTGACTCTACATCATGGCTGAGATTCCTCTCAGTTTGCAACACCTGACCGACTCTGTGTTGAGGCTGCAAAGCTCCCAGTGCCAGCCACCTGACCGACTCTCCAAGAGGCTTGAAGTTTTTCTGGGCCAATCACTGGACTGACTCTGCCCCATGACTATAAGGTCAGCCTGGCCATCTGAGTGACTCTACATTGCATCCAAGAGGCCTCCTGAGCCAGTTTCCTGACCGATTCCACATAGCAGCTGCAGGGCTTCATCATCCTGCCGTCTGATCATCTCTGCGGCCATGAGACCTCTTGGACCGAGAGGGCCTTTCCCCTGCAGCTAAGGACTCTTGCTGGGCCAGCTAAGTGATGCCTCAGTGTGGAGTTTTCCCCTGACAGCCAGGAAACTGTGTGTGTGTGTGTGTGTGATTTGCTGTTGTATGCTTATTAATTTATTTTTAGTTCACAAAATGTCCTGCATTTTCAAAAGCTACAGAATAAATTGACCTTTATTTTGCCTGTAGGGTGTTGGTCAGGTGACTGACGAGTCATTTTTATCCCTGAAAACTGTAAATCTGAAATGTCTGTCCAATTATAAAAATACCCACATGCATTCTGTTTAAATTAGAAACCCATCAAACCAACAGAAACAGATAAAAACAGCCTGTGTCATTGTCATTACATTGTGTTTTTAGTGTAGTGCTACACATTGAATTATGAGCAGTTCCTTTTTCCTTTTTTTCGTATTCCCTGTTCTCTTACCTCTTGTGTAGACAGCGCATGGACAGATAACCTCTGACTTCAGTAGAGACTTTTGATGTTGAATTCATCTGAATTGATATAGTTCATTTCTCAAACCTCTGAACACTTTAAAATGCTTGCAAAGATGATTCCTCTCCACTTAAATTTGGCAGTCATTTAGTGTTGAACCTTTGTAGGTGGTATTTTTTTTTTTTACTTCATTGTTGTCGATGATGCATCTATGCCCACTTCCTGACTGATCTGCTTGACAGTTTTTTTTTTCATAACTGTACAACACAGTTGATTTTAACACCCTCAGAGTGAACACAGTGTCTTCTCTAGAAACCCTTTCCCACTCTCTCTTCCTTCATTTCTTCATGTTCCCTGAGCTGACCACACACCCACCTGAACTGTTAGAGGCCACTGAATATAAGAGGCACAGGGGGACTGGCAGTTCTCATAGAGTCAGTCTCTGATTGATTCATTTTCTTTTTTCAGCCTCCTGCCTTACTGGCATTTGACAGTTTTTTGGTCCTCCGGTTAAAAGAATGCCAACAAGCTCTAGATGCAAATGTCACATCTAAAATTAACTCTGCACCTAGTCTTGCTGTTCCTCTTATGTAGGAACTAATAATGCAGTGACTGAGAATATATGTTTATGTTTAGTAATGACTCCCTAAGGAGCAGATTTTGGAAACGAGGCACGAATTATCAACAATCTACAACATGCCAAACTGCACCACACTACTTCAGAGATTAGCATTTTTTCGGTTCAATGGTGGATGGTACGGTGGCGCAGGGTTTAGGGCTTTTGCCCAAGAAGGTCCTGGCTTTGATTCCCGGGTTGGGCACAGGGTCTTTCTGTGTGGAGTTTGCATGTTCTTCCTGTGACCGTGTGGGTTTCCTCCCACCACCAAAAACGTGTGATTGGGGATAGGTTGATTGAGCACACTAAATTGCCCCTAGGTGTGAATGTGTGTGGCCCTGCGACATGCTGGCAGCTGTCCAAGGGGTACCCTGCCTTTGCCTTCAGTAGCTGGGTTAGGTTCCAACCTGAGGGTGGGCTAAATGTGTAGAAAATGGATGGATGGTTTAATGCTCTTAACCTTATAGAACAAACAAGTGGCTCTGCATATCTTTTTACTTTAGACTGCTGATTGGTGATTAGGTGATTTATAAACTCAGATTCAGCCCAAACTCTGCATTTATATTAATGCAGATGTATTTGAAAAAATAACGAATAATATAATAAGAAAATGCCTTGTAGCACCACCTAGCATGCCTAGCAAACTGACATGGAGACGAGTTACAGTTGACGCCCACCACTCTGAGCAAACAGTGCAGATTTATTAGCAGGAGAGGTTCCTTTTTTGCACACATCCATCTGTGACTGGTGGTCTGCTGTTTAGGAAATTGCCCCTGTGATTGAAAGGACACGGGTTCAAATCCTAGGACTACCAGTGGCACCACTGAGGTACCTTTGAGAAAGGTACTGCCCCCACACACTGCACCCCAGGCGCCATCATCGCCAGCCACTCAAATTAATGTGTTAAATGCAGAGGACAAATTTCACACTGTTCACACTGTGTGCTGTGCTGTAACATGGTGTGTTCACACATGACAAATGGTTCACTCTCACTTCACTGAAAAACATACAGACCCTAAAACCACTCAAATAATGTAAAATAAAAAACTATTATAAATATCATTAGAATCCTATATTGTCTACAAATAGGCCTCTGATGAATTTATATGAGATCACTGTTCTCAGCACTGTGAGTTATAGTTCTTGCAGATGATAAGTATTGCTGTCCAGCCACATCACACTCCAGACAGTGTCTCCAGCTTCATCATCACTGTCCTTGAAAAGCAGATGTTGTATTTCAAAGCTCATCTTTGATGTCGTCTGACATTCAGAGGATTTCAAATAATTTTTGAATTCAATGTTTACATTTGGCCACTGGCCGCGACTACGTCTGCGTTTCCAATTTTGAAACAAAAATAGCACTGTAGGAGAGTCTCTAAAGATGAATGCCTGCTTGATTGGATTTGCTGTGTATTGTTGTAAAAATAATGGTTACTGTAATCTAATAGGCCAGCAATTCAGTTAACTCTTAGATGTAGTACAGACCATGGCACTGTTTTCAGAGGGATAAACGACAGACTGTATTGCATATGGCGTATTGTCATAACTGCCGTGCAAGTTACTATACTATTGTGGCTCAACTTAGTCACATTAGTTCCTACTCCTACACTATCTTGCCGATTAGCTCATGAACTGAATCAGGAGCGTTCAATACAGCGGAAGTCTACAATGCTTTAATCCAAAATGACTGGAGTGATGACTGGTATAAAATAAACCCCGTTTAGCTTACAATCTTTTTGTATGGAAACCTTTTCCTACTAGGAAGAAAGAGAACTGCTAAAAAACAATCATAAAAAAGAATTTGTATATTTGACATCTCGTAATGACTCTGTATTATGTAATTAAGTATTAAATAGGAAGTAATTGGTTTGATAGCCATGACACCCGTGTTAACTCCTCTTATCACTGACATGGAACCACATCATCATCACGTCAGCCTTTACTCTGAGTTGGTAATTCATTATAATATACTCCCATTATTTTGGACATTGAGTGGGGCAGGCTTCTAATGCAGTAAGGTAAAAACTTGAAATACCAGTGATGATTATTCCATTATGTGTGCTTGCCTTGTAATATTAAGTAGGGGTTGGAATGGTAGAAAATGCTAGTAGATTTTCCGCCAATATTAAAACTGATGTATCCTTATATTAAAGCTGAGACCCATGTGTATCACATTAAAGACGGTGTGCTGGAAATGCAGGCTAAAACATCTGACCAATTACTTCAGAATATCGCTGTATATCACTACTCACGCATCCTTCCCGGCTTTGCCAGTTTGAATCTATGTCTGCCAAATCGTCTCTTTTTCATCCTTCTCTCTTTATTCTTTCTCTTCTGCGCCCCTCCCTCACCCCTCTGTCTCTTTAATGGCAGTGCTCTCTCAGTGCAGAGTCATCGTTAGAAGAGAGAAAAAGAGAGAGAGAGGGAGGAGAAAACAATAGAGGAATGCAGAGTAAAAGAAAGAGAGACAGGTTAGTATTATAACCTGTATAAAAGAGAGGATAGGAAAGAATTGTAGCAGTCGTGCAGATTAAACGAGAGAAAGGGGGGGTCAGAGTGAACACAGCGTCTCATCCAGAAACCCACCCCTCCCTCCATGTTCACCGCGCTCGCTTTCCGCTCACGTCCGCCTGCATTTGCCCACGCGCCCGCCCGAGCTGTTAGAGGCCACTAAATATCTGCGGCACGGGGGAATTGGCTATCCTCAGAGATTCTGTACCCTCTCCAACCTCGCTCTCTGCTCTGTTTTATCAAATGCATTTATGAAGCCAAACACTTTTCACTGACGGGGTCGACTGATTTGATTTGCAATCCAGTGGGAGAGAAGATGAATCCATATGCCGCGGTCTCCAGAGCTGCTGTAATGCTGCAGAGTCTCAGTACATGACTGACAGATGTGTTAAAATTGTACACATTGCGTCCCCATGCCAAGAATGCAACAAATTTTGGGCTTAAAAGAAAATTCATTTTTATACTTATTTAAACACCTAGTTTCATGTACCATATTTAAAGATCAAAAGTGCTCCAGACAACAGGAAATAGCAGTTTATTTCATTAATTGTGGTTCACAATCTCTGGACTGTAGCACCTCTAGCGAGGGTAATTAGAGTGAATGGGTGTAACACATTACTAATTGTGACTTTTGTAAATACTTAGTCTAATTTTCTATGTTTAAAGTACAGAGTGGTCCAGACAACAGTGCAAAGTTTATTTTGCTGCTATATGCTAGCAACACTTTACCATTCACTCTGCTTGCCGATGTTGGGATTTCTATAGTCTAGAGGTTGCACAACTTTTACTTTTGTTTTTTTTGCTGATTTGTCAATTAAAAAAGTACTTTTGTGGTCAGAGGATGGAAAAGGTTTAATTTTAAGGTTTATTTATTTATTCTTGGTTCATTTCCAAGGTACCATTTAAAATGTTTGCTGTTAAAGTAAGATAGTCATGTGTTAACACTCCGCTCCACAGCACACAGACTGAACATGGTGTAATTCTTTCTCTCTGTGTTCACCTATTTAACCACTGGGCTGCCACCAATGAATAGTGTGGGGGAGCAGTGGATTGGGACAGTACCTTTTTCAAGGGTACATTAGTGGTACCTCTAACATTCCTGGGATTTGAAACTTCTGATTACATCTCCCATCAGCTACCTCATGTTTATTATTTTAGATGTTTTAAGCACTTACTAGTGGCATATTTTATTTTTGTTTTTAAGAATTGCATTATTTTAATCTTTTGAAAGAAATGTTTCCAGACTAATGAAAACTCTGGCACCATATTTAACAGAAAACATACATCCTCCTGCTTGCTAATGTCGGCTATACCTTTTCATATTTAATTACCAAAATCAAGCATAACCCTTGTTCTACACAGTGCCATCTAGTGGAAATATTAGATGACTCGTTGTCAATAATGTGCAACATGTACTTCACTTTTGTTTCCCATAATTATTCACACAATGTTGGACTTTAAATAACATGAGCATTTGTAGCCTTCTAAAAGTGCAAGGAACTGGAAAATAGTGAAAGTGCTACAGAATTTTTACTGACTCCTCAATCTTTTTTGACCCAGAGCCAAAGCATTATCTCAAAATCCAATTATTTCTAAAGTAGATGTTGCTTTTTGTTATTGCGAGGCTTTGTGCCCTCGCAATTACGGGCTAATGCGAAAACATAAGTCAATGCCAGTGGACAATATATTAAAGGTCTGCATGTATAGGCCTTGATGTAAACAGCTAGAATGTGTAATGATTAAATCTAATGCTGAGAGTTCAGTGCATTTTTTGGTTTAAATATTTTACATCAAGTGTTTTGTGGCTTTTGAGAGTAAATCTGGCTTTTGCTGGATAAGATTAGCTCAGAAATCATTTTATTTTGTCAAACAGTTAAATCACTCTGCCACTTCATATCAACTTTTCACATATTTTTCAAAGACATCCAATTAATTAAGTTAATGAATTATCAAATGGATTATTACATTTATTATTAAGATATATTCCAATTTACTAGTTATGCTAGGAGTAAAATTTGCCATAGAAGAATGTGTTTTTAAAACCTATAAGGGGAAATTAGGAGCCACTCTAGGTGTACCACTAAAACATTGGTCAAAAGAGAGACCAATATTAATTATGATATTTTTTACATGAGCTTTTTTACTATCAAGGGTCCTGGGGTGTGTGCATGAGGAAGGTGGAGACTGCTTCCAATCCTGAGAGTAAAGGCCTATATGATGTGTAAACTTTTGCCAGGGGGCAGGAGGGAGAGGAGGGTGTGTGAGGAAAGTGTAGCATTATCCATAACGCTGTTGGCTTTGTGCATGCAGTGTGAGGTGTAGATGTCCATGAGAGTAGAGAGAGATCCTGATGGTCTTTTTGGCTGTCCTCACTTTCCGCTGCAGGGTCTGGTAAACCAAGATGGTGAAATAGCCAAACCAGGCTTTGGTCCAACAGTTCAGGCTGACAAAACTTGCTGCTCTAGACAATTCCCCAGAGAAGTTCAGCTAAGAGTTATAATGGTGTGCTCTTCTGAATTCAGCAATTAAGAGGCATATTAGGAGACAGGTTGTTGGTAATGCACCAGTCTGTGAGCAGCACAGCTGTGGAGCTGTCTAACGAGTAGTCTGCACACTGTGATGAGCATAACAGAGATGCGGTTTCGGTAGTGCTGAGTAAAGATGGGGATGAGTTTCAGCCCTTTACCTGAGAGTGATGATCAGAGTTGTGTGATTGTGCAGCTGGCAAGAATATTTCCTTCCAGGAAGTAGATCCCAATAGGCTTCTTGTCTGTCAGTTCAAATACATAGTTTAGGCAGTGAAACAATTAATTAGTTAACAGGTGGATTTTGTTTGGGGCAGGTGAAACCCATGCATTTTCAACCTAAATTGTTGCACTTATCGACTGCTAATCCTACACATGTAGATTTATATTATACATTACATGCTGACTTGCTTTTTAAGTGTGGTTATTTTAAAGCATATTTTTTATCAGTAATGGTTAGCAGCATATCAATCTGTTTGTTTTCTTATAGCCTACTGTCAAAAAGCCAAAGAACAGGTTTGGCATGCTTCCTTTGATTAGCTGAATGTACAGAAGACAGTTAAATCAACATCAAACTGTACAACTATATTCCTCTCCGAATAGAGGCCAGGAAGCTGTTGGTGTCGAAAGTAAAAAAAATGTATCCTTTGATTTGTGTAGTCTGGAACAGGACATTGTTCTGGGTGTAATGGATATATATCTCTCTATATCTCTCTCTTCCTCTCTCTCATTTTCCCTCTCTCTCTCTCTCTCTCTCTCTCTCTCTCTCTCTCCTGTATGTCTTTTGCTCCTCTCTGCACTCTGTCCTCAGAAGGCCACTCTGTCTCTACCGGGACCATTTTTGCACTCTGCCACTTGGGCTGCATTTCGCCCACGACTGTCATCTCCCCTGCTTTGAACTGCCATTTCCTCTTTATTTGTGTGAAGCGTTTGCACACCCCAAATGAAGGTTTTGGAGATTTTTGGTGTGGGTCCATCAGGCCCTGATCACAGCACTGATGTGCAGCCACCATTTTATACGTTTTTGGCTTTCACACCACAAAAGCAGACAAATAACCTTCATTTCCTGTGACAGTTCTGCATTTCCTTTTAGGCACTCGGAATTGTTCATTTGTCTGTACTTCAGCAGGGAATGCTAGAACATTGTGCATAATGTGCACTGTGCACACTAATGCACATGATACAAATGCACACATTCAGGTCTACTACCCAACACAGGCCCAGTGAGGCTTGACAAAATATCGGGTTTCGGATCAGGCTTGGGCCAATTCTTCATATACAGCATTGTTTTCTAGTGAGGGATTTTTATGGAGTAGATTTCATGCTTTGTCACGCATTTCACTCTCTACTCCTCTCCCTTTCCCCCCTATCCCTCTTTCTTTCTCACTTACCTATTTAGCCATGTGCACATGCACACATTTTATTGTCCTCTCTTTCTCATAGAATTAACTGCATTTGTCATAGCTCTGGAGTTTGAGGAGTGGGTGAACCTCAGTGTAATCGAGGATGACAGGGATGTTTTGGGTTGGTGGAAAGGTCACAGCCAGTCTTTCCCTTCGTTTGTTAAGTTCTCCCAATGCATGGTGAGCATTTCTGCAAGTACAGCAGCAGTGAGAGGAACTAAAGCACAGGAGGAATAACACTTGACCGAGGAGAGTGGGAGCTGGTCTCTGCTGGGTTTGGTCAGCAATCCTACAAAAATATACTGATGATTAAAACTGTAAGTGTATTTCAGATGTATATTGTCCCAGCAGGGGTTATATACATCCAGTCTCATTCAGTCACTGAGCTCCAGTGCTTATTACCTAAGTATAGCTTATTAAAACTGCACCTGTGAAAATAAATCTGTGAGTGTGATTATATTTATGTTTTACATTTAAGGGGGTTTAAAGCTGGGGTCAGGCAATCTCACCAATCATATTTCTTAACAATACTGCAAGTTAGCAGTCTTTGAAGGGAACATAATATGCCTCTTTTTAAACAAGTTATAATAGGTATATGGGCTATAAAACATTTCCCAAAAGGAAATGCAAAAAGGTGCAAAATGTGAGTTTTGCATAATATGAACACTTTAAGGAATGAAGGAATAGCCTCATACATAAGTACTCCATTAAAAGCAACTTTTTTACAGTTTATGATCTTGATAAGTTGGCTTAGTGATTTTGATGTGAATGATAAACAGGGTATCCACAGGCTGGATTTTTGTGTACAGTTCTAAATACCATCAAATATTTGTCCATACCATTTGTGCATATGTGTGTAGAAGTAAAAAAGTGTCAGATAACGAATAGTCCAATAAATGTTGTTATTATAAATGCAACTGTATTTGTATGATCCCCATCATCCTCATTTGCCCCTCTTTGTACCATGGAATATCTCATGACTCTGCACTTCACAGCTTAATGCATGAGAAACAACATTTGCTTCACACTAAATTTTCATATTGCCTGCATATTTTCTCACTGAGGAGTAAAGACCATTGATAGAAACGTGCATTGTAGCCAATCCTACTAACTCATATCTCTTTAAAATCTTAGTAAAAGGAATCAAGGGTTAAAAAAACAATGGGATTCAAGAAACCATTTAGAATAATTTAAAGAATATCCACCTGAGGCAACTGCGTCCATTTCTTTGATTGAAAATGTTTTCCTATCTTAGGTCATTCGTTTTTTTTTTCTTATGACCTATACATGAAGTGCTATATACTCAGGGGGCCTTCCCTGGCCTGTTTTCACAGGTAGATATGCATCTTGCTGTATATGTAATCGACATTCAGTTGGAGTTATCTTTACAGAGTGCTACTCCATCAATAAGTGCTTCATTAGCCATTTGGACCACCTCTGCTCCTAAGGCAGGAGTAATAATTACAGCCGCGGCTCTGCTTGCAGCCATCGCAGTAGATAAATCAATCTTTAAATGGTTAACCCAGCTGAGGCATGAGGAGAGGAGCTGCACTCGCACTTGGCTCACAAAACTGCTCTTAATTCACGGTTGCCGTGCCTACAGTTACCGTGGAGATGGACACTCGCACAAGGGCACAAATGTTCCATTCCTTACGAAGCGTTCAACTCATAACAATTTCCAAGTATTCTTACTTAGGTGATCTGCTTTTCAAGGTAAAGGAATATTTTTCAGCATCACCAAAAAATTGGCCTTTGGCCTTGGATCAGCTAAATGGTTCTTTAACCATTTCATTTATGGGATTGAGTTCAATCAGTAACTTTTTTAACCAAAACTGAAATTCCAAATAAGGTCCCCATACCCTGCCATTTTGGCACTCAACATATTCTCCCCCTAGAATGATGCTTGTGTGCTATAAGTCATCATTAAAAGACCATTTTCCAACCCAACTTTGCCACTTGGAATCAAACAGGCAGTTTCTGTCCCTTTAAGACCTGTGATGGTTTGGTTTTGCCGCTAAGTTTCAGTATATGTGCTGTCTGGGCCAAGGAGTAAATGGGACGTTTTGAAATATAGTATATCTCACTCTGACACTTCAAAAAGCAAGAGCAGTTTAGTAGATGTTACATTTCCTCTGATGCAGAAAATAACAGCTGGGTTGTACAGTGTTGTCACATGAGACCCACAAAGAGCCTGGGTCAGGGAAGCAGCACAGTGTTCTCAGACCAATGCAAGAATTTAAATAGATGCTGCTGCATGAATTTGCATATCATCAATGTCCCCAAAAAAGTAATAGTAATTTTACAGGAGATGGGAATGGCATGCTTGCTCCCAGTGTAACTTATTGTAAAGCATTTTTATTTGAAGTAATTTTGGAGCATTTCTTGAGGTACATTCATTTAATATGATACATTAGTTTAATATAATACAAAACAAAACTTCTATAAAAATATTCTTTTTACTTTGGAAAGCAATGACAAGTGAATGTGACAGTTACAGATATGTAACAGATAAGTTGTAAAAACATTCAAGTGCCTAAGCAGTCTTATAACCCAGATTTTGTCTCATCAAATGTACGTAATATACACATTAAAATGTTCCAGGTGTTCCAGGTGAAGTGAAATAAAGTAGCACATTAAAGTAATGTGATTACTTTTTCATGCAACAGGTTAGTGTAACACTTTACAGTTGAAACTCGTCATCACATTATGGTTATTGACTAAATAAGATTAATGGGTTTCATGTCTTCAGAATTTCTAATAAATTACATGTACTGTGGTTGCATATTTCTGTCTGTGTAAAGTAATTCTGAATAGACAGTTTTCCCCCTGGTACCGATTTATAAAGGTTTTATAGAGTAATACAGAAGTAAGACAATGGTACGATTACTCTTTTAAGGAAACAATAAGTAACATTTTGAGAGGTATAATTAGTCATTTGTGATGGATTACCTTTTAGTAAGTACCGCAACGCTGAGGCTAGCTACTTTGATTTTCTGAGTGTTGAAAATATCTTTACTGGTTTCTCTGCAATGAAAAACATGATTTAATTGGATTGAAGTGCTGATTCAAGCCAACACAGGCGTAACCCAATACAATCGCAATTAGAGGATGGATTTTGCTGAGCTGGCAGGAACAGCAATCGACGCATCGATTCGAAGAACGCATCGTTATGCCTCTAATCACCGCAGATATGACAGAGCCATATTTGCTGTGGCACAGAGTAAACAGTAAACACTGTCGCGGTTGGAGGAGTTTTGAGTGGAGGCCCTTCCACCCCCTGCGAAGCCAAACACCTGGAGCCTGCACTTCATTTGCACTAATGAAAGCTAATGCACTCAATTAGCGGAGTACACATTAGCAATCTGGGCCGCTCTGCTAGCAAGGCAGCATACCTATTCTTCATCTTCCTGCATCAGACAAGTGCCCAGAGGCATCCGCACTACAATATTAACACACAGCCTCCTGCCGAGCAGAGGAAGCAGGACGGCTGTTTCAGCCAATTGTTTGCAAAAGCTGCTAGCAGTCTGCTACTCGCTTTACCTCTTTCTCTTTGCCTCTTTCTCTCATTCTCTCTCTCGTATAATTCCTCACGGTAGAGGCAGAGACCGCCATTCTGTGACTTTTTCTGTATCTTTCTTTCTCCACTCCTTCAAGGGGACCTACTTACCCTGTTAGCTTTCATGCTAATTTCTCTCTCTGTCTCTATCTCTGTCAATATCTCTCTTTCTCTATACCTTTCTCATTTTCCCTCTTTCTCCCATTTGTCTCTTTATTTTTCTCTTACTCTCTCATCTTTTTGTTTTAGACTTCTTTTCTTTTATACCTACTCTCGCTGTAGACCCCCCCCCCAATTTGTGTATTCCCCTGTATCTGTCTTTTCCCCCTCCCACAGGAGGACCCATTTACCTTGTTAGCCTTTTAGGCTAATTAGCAAGAACATTTAATGCTGTATCCCCCAAGCGCCGCTTCAGCGTTTTTCCTCCGGAGTTGGTGTTGCCCAATCAATAGCCAAGCAGGCGTGAGGCGTCGGCACTCTGTAAAAGCGCTTTTCCTTGAAGGCAAATGAGCGGGAAGAAAAGCTAGCGTTTTGGCATGATAACGTCCTTCTTTCTTTTTTTCTTAAATCTGTTTTATTTATGTCGCTTAAAACTCCTTCAGCAAGCTTTTCATGTCTTGGAAAAATAGACAGAGGAGAGGAGCGAGAAAAAAAATCAAATCAGAAATCCTAGTCCTCCTCGCAGGACTCCCTTGTTTGCTTACTCTGGCCCTTATTTTTTCTTTTTTGATTTAACGATGCAGCAAGGGTACTTAGCATTTAGATGACATGTTTGAGGAGAGAAGCTATAGATCAGGCTTGCTGCGTGCACTGTTTCACAGATAGCACCAGCCTCCCTGGGCAAGGAAGGCAGACGGCTAGAATACCAACCATCCATCCATCCGCCAAGCCTACGGGCAATGCCAAGGCTGCTGTGAATGACAGCGCGGAGCCAATCAGCATGGATCGGCTGCCAATAAGTGGCTCCGAGGGTCATTGGCATGCCAATGAGTACAATCAGTCCAAACAGGTCTGTCGTGCCAAGATGATAAAGCGCTGAGTGAGTGCGGGATGTTAAAAATGTTGGACAGGGAGGTGAAAAGTTGGGAGCTTCCCTAAACTCCATACTTAGACATCTGAGAGTGAAAATATCTGCAACATCCATCTAAGGCCAAGGGAAAAGCCATGTGATCTCGCATGGTCAAAACATGATGCAATAATGGAGAGTCCCAGGGTAATGTTCAGTTTAATTTCAGTATTAATTACCACAATGGCTCCCACTTGCATGGGGAACAGGAGCTTATGTTACAAATCTCCTTGGAGAGGTGGAGCATCACTATATTTTCATGGATGATATACAAAGCCTACCAGGTCCACTCAGTGTTGGGAGCTTGTTAAGTGTTTCTTAATGTTCATGACTAAATACTTTTCTCTCTCCTGTGTTTCAGCCTTTGCCAAAGGAGCCGTCTTAAATTTGCTGAGAGGAGGTGAGGACATTTCTATCTTGCAACCACACATGCACAAACTGTACACTTTAGAAGAAACATCTATATTGGGGCTCCACTATGTTGCAGGGTGTTAGTGCAGAATGAATGGGTGCATGTTACACCAATGATGACATATAGTGATATATACACTATATGGACAAAAGTATTGGGACGATTACCCCAACAGGGTATTTAATGAAATTCCATTCAAACAGACTTGAATGTGAAAGATGGAGTTGCTCCATCCTCCACCCCTTTGTGGCTGTAACAGCTTCCACTCTTCTTGGAAGACTTTCCACAAGATTTTGTGTGTCATGCTGGACCAGAGCTGGACCACAAAACTGTGTCACAGTTTTTCAGTCTGGCAAGATTGCCAGCTACATACCTTGTATTTTTTATTGTTTAATTTGTTTAATCATTGTTTAATGGTTTTCATTATTTAAGTGATACCGGACACCACACTCTCTAATCCAGATCCTACACTTTTTCTTTTGTCTTCAGTTTAGGAAATGTAATGTATAAATATCCCAAGCACAACACTGGACATAACATCATTGTCATGTTCACAATAATAATGCTTTACTGCTGGGCTTAAATAATTAGCATTTTGAGAATACAACATTTGAACAATATTACTTAATATTGCATTACTTTGAGTAAAAAATATATTTATGAGGATTAGTTCTGTTCTTGCTTCTGGCAACAAGAAAAACATCTCTGAAATATACATCACATTTTAAAAAATAAAAATAACTAAAACTGCATATATTAAAATTAGATTAAACATTAGAAAAACGTTTCA
>JBBKCR010000009.1:0-35264 GCA_037577295.1 Ladigesia roloffi | reverse complement strand
ATTATTATTATTATTATTATTATTATTATTATTATTATTATTATTATTATTATCATTATTATTATCATTATTATTATAGTTGTTGTTGTTGTTATTAGGTGTTTCTAAATTACAATAACTTTGGTTCTACGTGACACCAAACAAAGCTCAGGATGACATCTGACACCTCGAGCATAAACACAAACCTGTGAGACTTCCACTGACGTATGTCACTTTGGATAAGAGCAACTGCTAAATGGCCAAAACGTAAATGTAAACATATAAGTAGCTGTTTTGCTCTATGATGACAATGTACCTTTTGTTGTTTGTTGGCACAGATTAATGTTGCTAGGGTGTTAACTGTTAAGGTTTGTTCCTTAAAAAAAGGAATTAATTACTAATTACTTAATCAATGTTGTATTTCAAATACTTATCTATTACTGTGTCTGAAATGTAACTTAAATACTCAATAAGAAATGTAACTAAATACGTATTAAATTCCCTATAAACCTTGAGTGGATAAACAATAGAAATTAAACTCTTTAAATAATAAATATTAAAAAAAAACATATGAGTCAAACATGAAGTAATTAAGCCTTTAACTTTCTGAATCATATTTATTTAATTCTATAAAAAACATTCTATAACAATTAAATGTTTGCTATTATGATGCTTTTGACAGCGACCGATAGTTTATCCCCAGGACATAGCTTACATGTTACTGTAATATTCTTGTCTGCTTGTTTCAGATAAGTGAATAATGGGAATATTATATATCGTGAAAAAGCCACTCGCTTCAGCCCAGTCTGACATCTTCTGCTTGATTATACGACTATGCAGCAAACTGGTGTGAAATCATGTGCATATGCACTAACATGATTTTAAAGTGTCAGAGATTAATTTTACCTTTAGAAGGTAAATTAATAAAATAAAAACATTATATTTATCGAGTTTCATTATTCTACTTAGTACTTAGTAACGCGTTACATTCAACACTGTATATAAGCCAGTGGGGTTTTCAGTTAGGGAGGTCTTCAGTTTTGCACTAGGAATTATTATTGTATATCAGTCCTACAAGACACATTTGAAGCGCACTAAAATGTTTGGTGTGCAAGTTTATCAGGCTGTCTGTCTTCAAAATCAGAGCTTGCCCCAGGGCAGCCATGGCACTGTTTTAGTAACTCCTGCTCAGGGCCTTAATCCCTGTCCGGCCAATCAGGGCAAATGCCAAATCGATATGTGCAGGAGGTAGGGGACTACTGTAATTGACAGCTGTATCATAGAGAGTCGGTGAGAGATTTAAGCCGACAGCTTTAGTGAATTGCGAGGAGAGCCGGGATAGCGGAGCTGATGTCTGTCCACATCTCTTGGCAAATGTTGTGAAATGTGCCTTGAAGAGAGAGCCAGACCCAATATGGTGCTCGCTGTCCCCCAGAGGCAGACTGTTGCCAGATGGTTCTCTCTTTCTCTTCCTCTCTTTTTTTTACTCACTCTTTCCTTCTCTCTCTCTCTCTGTCTCTTTATCTATGCTCTTTCCCTCTCTCCCTGCTGGTCTACTAGACTTTTACTTATTTTATCTATGTAATAAAGTGTGTGCAAGTGTGTGTGTGTGTGTGTGTGTGTGTGTGAGAGAGAGAGAGAGAGAGAGAGAAAGAGAAAGAGAGACTTGCACACTTCCATTCTCACTGTTCCTATTCAGAGTAGGGCTGTTCAGGCTGACCTCAAATTCCCCCAACTGCAGTGTTAGAATTGCAACCTTTTTGTTGTCGCTTGGAGGTCTGGAGTCTTTGGCTAAGCTGTAGCTTGTTTTATATCTCCCGAGATAGTGATGCTGGTGTTAAGTGGTTTATATGAGAGTTGCTTGCTCTATATTTATCCAGTTAGCTAGCCTGCCTGCTCCTTTTCTCCAAACTCTAATGAAATAAATGCTTCGTCACCATAAAATCAATTAAAATGCAATCTGAAATAATCCAAGCATTATCTGGTGGTTTTAACATTAGTCCTTTCTGTACCACATGAATGTTTATTTGCATAATGTATTAATTGCTTTTGAGCTAGAAGCGTTCTCCACGCAAACATTTTGAGCTGCAAAATAGAAAGATACAATTGCAGCAAGTGGCGCTATGGCCACATTCAGTACAAGTTTATCAGGAACAGCTGTGTTTTAGACACTGCTTACAAAACTCCTACGTTGTAGGGCCATCTTGTAGAGTGGGAGATCTTGCAGAGTGGCCAATTTCTGACTGCAGGATTACTGTTGGATCTTGTTAGAAAATGTCCAATACCAGTAATGGATGAAGTAGAAGTTGTTGATTAACTGTGCAGCTACATAGCCATTTAGGCATATATGGCTACAATAAATGTAAACATGTACACTATTTTGGTAGAAAAATGTGGACTATTTTTGTGATACTGTCTATGGCCAACAGACCAACAGTCAAGCCCAGCAACCAATATCTCAGCTTCTCTTTTCAAAGAAGAAATGCTGTCTGCTAAGAAAATCCACATATTTCTTGAATGATTAGGGAAAATGTGACGAGAAAAGAGAGTTTTTCAAGAGAGAGCCTAAAGGGGCGTGCATTTTGGTCTTCTTTCAAAACCCTCTCCGACTGCCTCTCAGAGATGTGGGAGAATTAAGTACAGCCAGTGGCTTTGAGGTGTAAAGCATCAGGCAGTATCATTTGCCTCTTCTGTTCACATGCACAAGTATTACAATTTTTTCTGCACCAAAGATTTGCTTCAAGTATGCATAGGGAGGACAAGCATTATCAAATAAATCAATCACTCGGCCTTACTACAAATGATATCTTGACGCAAAGTCTTGATCCATATTCCTCTCATACTCAACACATTCATTGCTAAGTCAATGGATCTTTGAAAGAAAACACACAGCAGCATATACACTGATGTCTGCCCTTTGAATCAGTCAGGCTTATGTGTTATGATATACCAAGATTTCGCATGGCTAGGCCCATCTGTCAATGCAGTTCATTTTACTTGGTCTCCTTCAATGTGGCAATCAAAGTACATTAGCATGACATTCATTAATTCATTTCAAATAGACTCTATGATGGATTTCCTTCTAAATCAAAAGCAAAGAGGATCTCTCTCTTCTGATTTACCTTTCCTGGAACATGATTATTACCATTAAACACAATCAGCGGGTGCTCATACATATAGGTATGGGAAATAATATGTAGTATAATACATATTTTTGCCATTTTCCCCAAAGTTTCCCCAGTAAGTCATTTATATTTACATTTTAGGGATTTAGCTGAACGTCAATCAGCGCTCAAGTAGTCTACGTTTCTTAAACCTGCAAATCTAAACCAGCGTCCACTATTCAGCCAAGTTACTGCACACTAGGTACATCTGAACAACACCTGCAAAGAAAGTCAGAAGTTAAGACAAAAGTAAAGAAGGGATGAGGATAAGAGGGGTTTTGTATGAACATTGCAGTTAATTAATGTTTTTACAATGTCCAAGGTCAGGAAAGAAAAATATAACAATATATCTTGAGAATGATAAATATTTTCTGACATTCTCAGACCCACATACCTGGCCTAAGTCAAGTCTTGGACTAAATCACAACTCCAAGGGTTAATCCTCACTGAAAATCCATAGAAACACATATAGGCCTAATGGGCCTGGCAAAAGGGTCCTGGTAGCTAGAGAAATTATAGGCCGGTTTTAGTATTCAGGTATGTCCAGATTTTGTGTATCTGCTTGCTTTTATTTCCGTTGACTAATGACTAATGGCACCAGTGCCCTAGCCAGATGAGATAAAATTGAAATAACACTGACTAGCATGTAGCATATAATATTCTTCCAAAAGGAGAACAGGTGGGCATACTGAGCCATGCCACCCTTCTAGTGAATGGAGCCTATATCAGGTTTTCTTAGACAAGGATAAAGTGTCAGGCTGGAGCATCAACGGAGAGATGATCATATTGTAGTTCGGGTCCTGCAGGCATGTGGTTCCAGATTGACGCCCACGACCATATAATTAAATTCCCACTGAGATGTACAATTCAATAACTTGGCATAGGTGGCATTAAGAAAGACTGACATTGGTGGAGTTGTGCATCGCCCCAGGGCCTGCAGTGTCGCTGTCACAGTTATTGAAATGTACTGCATTTTCCCCAGTAACTAGACTATATAATAACTTTTAAAAAGCCCTTGTGTCAACTTCTTCACATGACTATAAAGCTCTTCCCTGGACACTGAATACATGCTGACATTAAATAAACGGAACTGTCTTTCTCTTTGACTGGGCCTTAATATCCTTCGTGGTAATAGCAATGAATTCAAGCAAAGCAAGAGGTAGCCATGACAAAGGCAATGAATGTCTTAGGGTTTGGCATGTCTACCCTTCAGTACACCACTACTTTATGAGTGCCAGTGTGTTTGATGGTAAGACGAATGGCAAGCATGTCACCAGTCTACTAGGAGGCTTTCGAGAAGACAGTGGAGGGTAATTGGTGAAGAAAGTTAAGCGATTGTTGGAGCTAATGAGTGAAAGGAAGGAAGAGACAGAGGAGTGTGACAGTTTCCCCGCACAAGTGCCAGCGGCAGCTCTGGTAATTGAAGCCACAGGGAAGCGTCTCTTGGGTTAGCTTAAGCAAAAGAAGCCGCCATTCATTCTTTCCATGGCAGTAATCGAAGTGCTGGTCCAAAGGGCACTCACTCACACTCCATCAGAATGAGATACATCATTACTGTTAGTAGGGTGGCTCCTAATGCAGTGAACGAAGGCCACTCCTCTGGTTTCAAGAGATGTTCTTAGCGACCCATCTGTGTCTGTCCAGAGCAAAAAAAAGGATCTTGGTGAGTAAAAGCATCTTAGATGATGACAGTATACATTATATTTCTCATTATAAGACTGCAATAATCTTATCAAAATATTTTTTGTGCATTTTAGTTTTCACTGATTTTTGGACCTGATTCCACCTCCTTTTGTCTCTTTGTACCCTGTTATGTTACCTCACTCCACCCCAACATGTTACAGCCTCACCTAGTTTCCCAGTCACTTTGTATTCTAGTTTGTCATGGTTTATATGGAGCCCCTATATCTATTTTCAGTTGGTCAGGGGCAGGCGTTTTGCTTAATTTGAAGCTTGTTGTGTTCAAGGGTAGATTGTTCAGGTTTTTAGATCATAAACAGCTCTTGGACCAATCAAGGTTAAATTTCTGTCCAATCTGGGACATGCCTCTGAAAGAGGGGGGCTCCTTCATTTCTTTCTGGCCATTTTATCCCACTGGGATGTTTGTGGCATCAGTCATATACAGAAAGAAAACATTACTCCAGAACAATTTTAAAATGGTGGTGATGGTGACAGTGCTGCCTTTAAACTTTATAAATACTTAGGGTACATCATTTAATTTTTTTCGCGTGGGTCGACTCCTCACATTTCACAATACCTGCTGTATTCATCACAAACCTTATTAGTTTTAGAACAGTTGACAGACCATTACTGTAAAAACGGTTTGCCATTTACTGGTTGTGTTAAGATGATCTCTTTCTGAAAATACAGTTTTACATGGTCTGTGCACTTTATAATTGGCTGACTAATCTGATAATATCCATACTTTAGTCTCATAAGGAAATTACTAGATATACCCTCTGTAATTATTTAAGACATTTTTCCTTGCCAGGATAACTCCAGTAGCAATGAAATATTGCTGGTTCATGGGGCACTCACTTGCACTCCATTAGAGTGGGATGCCCCATTACTGTATGTAGCGTGGATGGGAGGTTCCTATTTCAGAGAACAAAGAACAGTGCAGGGTCACTCTTCTGGATTCAAGAATTTTCAGTATGGACATCTGCACCCAAGACAAGCCAGCAATTTTGTCCGGCCTAATGAGGATCGCCACTGAGAGGGTTGCCACTCGAGTGTGATTAATTGGTTATTTTTCTACAGCCGGCTGCCACCGAAGGTCGCCACCATGAAACTTTCTCAGCCTTGAGCTGCATGCAGGGAGCAAGAGAGAGAGCGAGAGAGAAGCTATGGAAGTCTGGAGAATCATTTCTCAGTTAAACTAGGCCTTTCCTTTCTCACAGCAGAAATCTTAATTAATAATCGCCATCTCCAACTGCCTGTATGAGATTTAAGTTCAGTCTTGGATTTAATTGCAATGCCAGTAGATTTTTTTTTTTTTTTGTTGATCCAATCTGGCCACTCGGACTTGGCACAAGCATTCATTACTCGGAGAGTAAATTAATCTGATGTGCAGTCAAAAGCATAATAAATTAAAATCAATTGTAATCATATTCAATACTGCATGTTCCCATTTTTGGTCAAAAACAAAATTCTCTAGCTATATTCAGTTGTAACAATCCAACTATTTCGTGGGTCTTTTGGTCGCATTTGTGTAATAATCCGTCCAAATCGTGGTGAGATTTGACTTTTGATGACATATTAATTAAATTAATATCATGAGGCCAGATATTTGTTCCCATAGTCATGAATTAGTTTTGTGCTAAACAGATAAAGCTGGGGTTTTTTTTACATTTTTACCATTACCATATTTATCATTCACATGGCTTATAGCATTTACGAGATCATAATAAGCCGCCTTGATCAATTCCTCCCACGCTGCCGCTCTTCCAGGTGAACTGAGTCACTTAGTGCAGGGGGTTAAGGCACATAATGGTGTGTGTGCCATACCTACCCACACAACAGAACACTCTGTTCCATTCCTCAGCCCTTAATTGGATCTCTCTCATTAGGTACAGTATAGCGCAAAGTAAAGCCCCTGTTAATTTGGTATTCATGCTCGGGATCATAGCTTTTTTTGGATGCTGGAAACAGGCAGACAAGAAAAGTACATTTGCGGCATACCTATTATACTTCTAGTTCTGCACATATATATCACTTCTATCATTGTGTATTATTTTCATTACAGTAGCAAGAAACTGAAGTTGCAGATGCAGCATTTAATGGAATAGTTTGGAAATAAATATACTTTACACAGTTTTCCAGTTGATCAGCCAAGACCGGCCATGGTTCTTCATCCTGTGTCCTAAACATCATCCACGGTCCACCTCGATTAACAACTGGATGTAGTTTAAACAAACTGATGTTTTAGGGAACAATTTTTTAAATATTGAAAATAATGGTGCAAGTCTTTCCAGAGCCAGAACACACATCTGTAGCTGAGCCCATCATGCTCACTAGGGTGATGTTGACTTTTGACCCTTTAAAACGTGTATAAAAAAATTAAACAGCTTAACAATTTGACAACATTGTGCTTCTGCTCATTGGCAAGTAATGTTTTTTTCATCCTGAAATCTATCTGGCATTATATAATTTGATGATGTCATATCGTTTGGATTTTTCATGACACACAAAAACAAATGACATATCGAAATGACCCAACTCTGGTCATGACCTGGGACCGGCACCACTAAAGTCTCTTCATCCTTTTCACTTTGCATGTTGAACAGCTGAAAACAACCAAAAATTCTTATATTAGCAGTCTTAATATTTCTGACAGAAAGATCCCATTAGTGGTAACTCAGTGGTTAGGATACTTGCCTCTGGACCATGAGGTCCTGGGTTTGAATCCTACCCCCAGCACCACCACTGGGTCCCTGAGCAAGACCCTTAACCCCAAGTTGCTCCAGGAAGACTGTTCCCTGTAGTTAGGAATGGAAGTCGCTTTGGATAAAAGGCGTCTGCTAAAATCCATAAATGTAAATGTAAATATGGACAGAAGAAATTGCATTTGAAATTCTTTCTTTGCTATCCACACTCAAATAGCGGCTTAGGTTAAGAGATAATACATAAATAAAAATACAAATGAAAAAAATAACACACACACACACACATATATATATATATATGTGTGTGTGTATAAATATAAAGTAACCTTTTCGAGCTGAGATCATTAAGGGAGGTAAGGAACACTCGTGAGAGCAGGTGAACTCAGAAAGGGAGCGTACTCCACAGCCTTTATTTGGAACTCTTAACAGCAAGAGCATTTAAGGGTTAAGACATGCGTTACCACCAGCTTACAGAACATAGAAACCCCACCCCAGGTACACAGACCTACCGTTTCTCACATTCATGGTAGTCTGTGCACCACCACCCTAAAACACAGTAAAGCAACACCAAAGCAACCCCAAAACACACAATAACACACCTAACACACATAAATACATATTTACCCCCCCAGTTCGGGATAGACAGACACACAGGCATACATACAGACAGACAGACAGACAGACAGATTGATAGATAGATGTAAAAATAGAGCAGATATATAAAAAAATAGGTAAGTGAAAACTTACTTATGTAACGTAGACAAATATCAATTGTGCATTTGGAATGAAAGAAATGTGCAGTGGAGCAGAAAAGTACAGTATGTAGAAGATGAATGTACAAAGGAGCTTAGAGTGCAAAATGAGCTTAATGTGCAAAGTGACCTAATGTGCAAAAAACGATATTCATGACACACAGCTCATATGGCAGGACATCCAGGCCCTTACCAATTACTAGACATCTTCAGCTGCCTGTGATGGTCAGGCCTACCATGGTTTGTAGCATGGAATACAGCAAGGAAGACCCCCCTCCCTACAAAAACCAGGTCAGCACTTCAAAATTTCACGAGAGACTGAACCAGATCACACTCCTGGCCGAGTTCTCAGAGGATCCGAGGAACATCTCCAGCTCCACCACGGCCCGACTCACGGCTGTACAGTACTGAACAACTCAAACCACATCAAGTCCACTGCTTACAGGGCCATTGTGTGTTTGATTAGTGAGAATGACGTGGTGTACAAAGAAACATTACAACAGACCTCGGACTGGTGGAGAACCAATGACTGTCCCTTAATCTGGACAATGTAAAAACAGACAGCGAGAACAGCTGAAAAGATCATAGGGGTCTCTCTCGCCTCTGTCAAAGACATCTTCAACACATGCTGCATCCACAAGATGCAGCATTGCTTATGACCCTCACCCAGCATTGCTTATGACCCCACACCTACCCCACACACACACTCTTCTCCCTCCTACCATCTGTCGGAAGCATACAGGCCTTTAAGTGCCAGGGTGAGAAATGGATTCCTACCCCAGACTCCTAAATCAAATCTGAATGAAAACTACACAGTTCTCACAGTGAACTACAAATTCCTGAACACAAACACACAAACTGTTTCACCATAAGCAAAATCACTCCCCAAATGCCACTCCCTAATAAACACAATCAAGTAAATACGTTTAGTTTTATACACTGTGCATTTATTACTATGTTGCTATGGCTATGCTATGTTTTGTACAGTATTTGTAAAGTTAATGTCTTTCCTATCTGACCAATTTCTGAATTTCTTCACATTTAATGACTGCTTGAATACAATTTTCGTCTAAAACTGCTGTCATTCAAACTAGTACTGTTGCTGTGTCTTTTAGCTGTATAGTGGCATGTTAAAATGTTAAAATTATAACCGTAAAAATGTTTTTTTTCTTAATGGCTGGTCTCTGCAGACCAAGTGATCTATGTTATCTATTTAGTAGCTTTGTAAAGAAGACCAAGTAAACCAAAAACCTAGTTAACAGTAGTTAACAGTGAAAGTGGAGAATTTGACATATGGGTTTTTTTCCCTTTTTATTGTAAAAAAAATCTATTTTTTGCCTGGTAGTCTTGTGTCATGTATCTGTATGGGTCACTGCAGTTGTTCTGTAACTTGTCTGAAGGTGCTTCAAAATGTTTAAAAAAGAGCTAATTAACAAGCTACATGATAGAGGGTGAATATTCTAGAACAACAAGTGAATTTTCATGAACAGTAGCTACTGGCCTGGAGGTTAGAAAGTTGCCCCTGTGATCAGAAGGCCATGGGCTTGAATCCTACGACTGCTAGTGACACCACAGGTTCAATATGCCGTCCGTTCACATTGCTGTCTGGGCACTGGGTCACTGGCTGCCCACTGCTTCACTTGGTGAACGGGTTAAACACAGAGAAAGAATTTCACACTGTGTGCTGTGCTGTGTTCACATGTAACTATATGGGGCCACTTAACTTTACGAATAGGGAGAACACTCAAATAGTAAACAGTATGAGGGAGAAACATTCAAGAACAGCATGAATGGGGAAAATTTTCCAAATAAATTGACTGGCAAGAACATTCTAGATCAGTATGAATGAGAGAATAGTAAAGAACTGTATAAACCAAGAGAACATACTTGAACAATTTCAGTATAAACAGTTTTAGAGCATTAAGGATTGGGACAAACACTCTGGAACAATATATGTAGGGAGCTTGTTCAAACATTATGCAAAAACTGGAGAACATTCTCTAACAGTATGACTGAGGAGGACATCCTAGAATAGGGGTGGGCAACTCTGGTTCTGGAGGGCCATGATCCATCACATTTTGGTGAATTACTTGCCCAGAAACACCTGGTTCACCTTACCAATTAATTGTCATGTTTAGTGATAGTGAAATGTTTAGACAGTCATCTTTCAGAGGAATAAAATTATATAAATACTGTTATAAATACCTGTTCAGAGGTAAAAAAAAAATGATATAAATACTGTTCAGTTTCTCACAAAAACTGATGTCATGTCTTAAGACATCAATGTGTCGTCACGAGCCATGGGGTGTAATCTGGACTTGTCTGCATGCTTTTTTACTTTGAAAGGTTTGATGTCCGTCCACTTCCATTAAATAACTACCAGACTGCTACTGCTAAAGCTAAAAATCTGCGTTTGTGTTCTGCTGAGGAAACAAAGTCACCTTCGACTTGGATGCCCTGGGGGTAAGCAAATAAACATTAAATTTTCATTTTTGGGTGAACTATCGCTTTAAGGAGAAATGCCATGAAATGCCTCCAGGACCTAAGTTGCCCACCCCTGTTCTAGAACAATGTGAATAGCACAGGGAACATACTAGAAAAGTGTGAATAGCAAAGAGAACAATATAGAACATTGTGATGATTGGGGCAAACATTTTTGGATTGTTTGAATTAGAGAGAGTATTAAACAACAGTTTAAACAGACATTCTGGAACAATATCAGTGTAAACAGCTTTAGAACATTATAAATTCACACATACATTCTAGAACAGCATGCTGGCCACTCTGTCTTGGTCATTTCTACATGTTTGCCTTCCATTTGATGAAAGATCAGTCAGTAGAAAAAATTAAAGACTAGAGTGCTCGGAGGTGATTTTCAGGGCCCCATCTCTTACAAGCCTCTTGGCAGTTGCAGTGCAGGGATCTGAAACCTCCTGCAGGCCTCTTGGAAGGATGTGCAGTCGGAGCCAAGGATTATTTTGGTCATCCTCCTCTGCACACTCTCCAGTGCACTGCTCTGCAGTAAGAGCGATGCCAAACAGCGGCAAATCATTCCACCGAGGAGCCTGCAATATGTAGGCTGTGGAAAGTCATCTCTGGAGGTTACGAGCCTTCACTCGACCCACTGTGGTCTTCACAAAGTAAAACATATTGGCAAAGCTAGTGGGTTTTTTTTTGCACATCTATTTTAGTAAATTAGAGGCAGGGTTGGGGGTGTGCTGTTTCAGCAACAAGACGATATGCTGATGGCATTTAAGTGTTTTTAAAGAGAATTTAAAGGCAATTTGTTGTGTGGGTAAGTTAACGTTGAATTCAGAGATGGCTTTAGTGTAAGAAGACATTATCGTTATTGACTGCACTGTGTTGAAGTCACTGAATTTTAGTTTTTTAAAGGTTTATAAGCATATTATGCAATCAATTAAAATACAAATTGACCTTTTTTTTCTTCAGGAGTCCATTAGTGAAGTTTTTAACAAACTTTGCTAGGAAAGGAAAGCTCCCTGGGAGACCATCGGGCCGTATTCCACCAGATGACTTTCTGGCTGGCTCTCCGCACAGCCAGGGCAGTCCGGGTGGTTGTCTGGGAACCTCTTTGAATGTCCCTGTCACACATTGCAGAGCTCCCTCCTGCAAGCCCCTCGCTGTCCTCAGGGGCATTGCCCCTAGCTGGGAGCCCCTTAGTGTCCTTGGTGGCGAAGCCCCTACCTGGGAGCCCCTTATGGTGCTTTTCAACTGCCTGGTACCAGCTCGGCACGGTTCGGCTCAGCACAGTTTGACTTGGCACGGTTCGGTTCAGCTCAGCTCTACTCGGTTGGTTTTCCACTGCCTGGTACTGATGCGGTATGGTTCGGCTCTACTCGCTTTTTTTGCTTTTCCATTACCAAATCTGGTACCTGGTACTATTTTGGTACCCCCTTTGTCGAGGTACCAACCCTGATGAACCGATAATATATAATTACGTGTACATATTGGAGGTTACTGATTGGTGGTTGCTGTCCTTGCATTACAGTGTTTTTTTTCTCAGCAGTCCACTGCCGTGCTTCTTTAAGCCATGTCTGGTAAGACTATTGTCTCGTTTTGTGGCAAACAACCACAAATCAAGGATAAGAAATAAAACCCCTCTGATTTTAATCTGTTCTGATGACTGTAATTATGTCAGTTTTTTTGCCTCATGATTTTTGCCTCAATATGGCTCGTGTGCATCTCAGCCACTACGTAACCAGTGAAAACCAACCACTAGAATAATACCAAATACAGGGTACCAGGTACCAGATTTGGTAATGGAAAAGCAAAAAAATGAACCAAGGCGAAACTTGCTGAGCTGGTACCAGGCAGTGGAAAAGCACCATAGGTGTCGTCGAGGCGAAGCCCCTTTTTAAGAGTCTGTCCTTGTGGGAGCCCTTTGCTGCAGTCCCCCGGGGCAGGGCCCTTTCCACAGGCCTCACTCCTGTCATTGTCAACTGGCGTGGTGCCTTCAACCTCGGCTTGCTCAGGGTCCCAGTTCCCTTGTCGGCCTGGAGTTAGGCTTTCTACCCCAGTCGAAAGCTTGCCTTACAAGGCGAGTCGGGCCCGGACGGGAGCAGAGGAGAATCGGAGGAAGCCCATGACTTCACGGGCGACCAGTGATCAGGTGGTCGGCATGAGCGACGCTGACGCCCTCTTTCGCCTATTTACGGCAGACCTCCTGCCTCCAAAGAAGGAGCTCCTCCATGTGCGAGTTGAGAACGAAGGGGTCCACAAAACGCTCGGGATCTATGATCGGATAGTCCGACCACCCGTCCCACCAAACGCCAGACTCCATCACTTCGTCCTCCGACTCACCCCTACAAAACAGTTACGCCGTCGAGAACCGACTCTCTCTTAATCGGCTCCCTCATGAACTGGAACCAGTCCACCTCACTCTGCTGCAGCTATGCCAGAGTCGCGGCACCTCCTGCTGGCTCCTCCATGCCCTCCAGAGACCCATAAGTCTCCAGGGGCTCGCTCCAAAGCCTGCTTAGCCTGTTCGGTTGGCTGGTCATTCTGTTACATCTCCCTTTTTTCCCAGAGCAAGGAGGTGCGGCCACAAACTTCCATGATACTCAAAAAAAACTTTATTTAAAGTAGTCAAAACAAAAGACGCGGTGGCCCGGGGAACTTACAAAAGGAAACCTTAACGCAAACACTTCAAGATAACAATTAAGGACCAGCAAATTAACATGTGATACAAACTCCTTAAATACACAACTAGACCCAATGAATACAACAAACACAAATTACTTGCAGCTGGTTGCTTCTTAATCCAAATGTTTTCAAAATAAAAGCTCAAGGTAACACAAACTGAAACCAAGGGTGGCCTCTAGCAGCCCCCCATCACATACCACAGTCCTAACAGATATAAATAAAAATCTACACAAAATATTTTCAAGAAATATGGAGTCATGATTGGAGTCAAAAGACGCATTTGAAATGTTGTAATGTTTTTTTAAACAGATGTCCGCAGCAGATTTTTGGTCTGACCCCATTTTTATTTACCACTTTTCAGGATCCAAATCCTGACTAATTAAACCAATTACAGCCCACAATTATTTTCTCGCTCAAAAACCCCTTTTCACTTGGAAATATGACAAGAGGGGGGAAGAAAAGGGCTTTCTGATTTCTGATACATGACTTTAAGCATGCTTTCACATAATGACAGACTTATTATATTTTGCACTAATTGGACAAACTCTAAATACTGTAGGTGAAACCCCACATCAGTATACAGATAACATCTGACTTTATTTCATTGATTTCTGACTGCTGTGCAATTTAATTGTATGCCTGTATTATATGGGTTTCCGAGTCTTTGCAGTAGTTGTTGTATTTTTTCAAAGAAACCTGCCTTAATAAAATGAACAGTGTAACAAGCAATTTGTTCTTTTGCCAGCAAGTCTGGCGTGAAGAGAAAGAGGCTCTGAGTTAATGAATGAGCTGAGCAGGCCTCAGTAATGAACTCTAAACTTGCACCGTAAAAAAGATTTATAAAGATCTGCTTTTATTTAGCCTCCGAGAACACAAAAAAGCATTTTCCTCTTCACATCCAGAAGAACGTCCACAGAGAAACAATCAAGTGGAAAGAAAGAGAATACTGTGCTCATAAAGGTCAGCGTTTTAACAGGGATTTCTGTGAGTCTCCCTCTTGTTTCTGTTGCCCACAGCTGGTTTCACTTAATTTTATAATGAGTCATCAAAGCTAACCTTGAGACATGAGCTGTAAACCGACTATCAGGACAAGAAGAGTGCTCCCGCAATAGCATCTTTCATGAGAGCGGTATGTGCGCCCTCCAAAAGAAACAGAAACTGTCCGGGCCTATTTTTTCTGTCTTTGTGTTCAAACAGATGCTGTTGAACCAAACTGAACCTTCCTCTATCTTGAGTACCGCTGTCATACACTCCTGCTCCTCTGCTCACCCTCTCTCCTTCTCTCTGTCCTTCTCATTCCCATGCTCACACACACACACACGCACACGCACAAACACACACATTTCACTCAGCCCTGGGGACCCAGCAGTTGACAGCATCAGAAATAACCTGCAGCTCATAATGCACAAACAGTTTCAAAAAAGCCTGAAAGCAACAAATAGGTGCGTTATGGCACATGGATGTGTGGAAGCTAGATATTAAACAAATACCTAATCTAACAGCTTTTCTACTTTATTCATTAAAAACAAGCAGTCCAGCAGAGCGGCAGGCCAGGCCTTCTCTGCTCTTCAAACATTCCCACTCAGTTTTATAACCATTTCAGAGTAACACCTCCTTCTGCTTACATCGCTGCTTCAGGAGCCAATCAAGTTGAACATTCAAGTCATATGTCAGTAAATTTCCACCCTCTGTTCTTAGAATAACCTCTTTGTCTGCTTCTAACACTGACCACTTCTTTACTCACCACCTGGTTTCTGACCCCTGACATGTTCCCATCCTGCCCGGTAATTTGATCTGGCAAATCCTTTCTAAGGTATTTTTATTACTTCACTGCCTTTAGCCCTGTCCTGTGACTTCCTTAGCCCAGGTTGTAATGGTCAGTGTCCATTTGGCTAGTCAGAAGAGACCTTCTGTGTCAGACTTCTGAATTAATCATAGATAATTGAAGAAGAATATAGAGATTTATATTGTATTTATATAGAATATATTTGATTACATTTAACCCTGTATATGTTCCCTTAAAATCTCCATCAGATGCACTACATATGGGGCATCAGTTCAAAACAAAAGGAAACCCTATAATAAAACATTTGCAAGGCTCAGCGGCCTGGATGTCTCCTTTCTGTCCACTTCAGCATTTTTAAGGGCATATCATGCAAAGGGTTTGAGTTTGATGGATATTTTGAAGAATAAAGTGTTAAAGATTCATATGTCACTGCCGTCAGAACAAATAAAACATATCTCTTATGAAATAACTTTGAAGGACATGGGGAAAAACATCATTAACTGGTCCATCCATCATGTCATTTGAACATAATGTACAGTGTGGCTGGTATTTCAGTGAACAGCAAGATTGAAAAACAGGCTGTTCTGAACTCTTGGTGTTTTTGACATCACAAACACAGAGCAGCCAGACACTAAATGATATGGAGGATTGTTCCCATACATTTCACTCTCAGATTTTTTTTGGAGCGAGCCACATTACAGGGTAGCCAGTAAGGATAGAGATCATTTACATACGGCACAAGCCTTTTTTCTCCCAAGCACTGTATTGAACTTAAGTTATTTTGCTGGTTTAATAAGTTTTGCATAGTTCAGCACAAAGCTTTGAACAGAAATCTGTAGAGTGTCTTAAGCTGGGAAGGAGCTTAAACATGAATAAAGATTTTGTCATGTCCTTGACGGCTCCTTCCCTGTTGCATTCATGTGTTCGCTCTTCATCGCTCATTCACACCCCTCATCCCTCCCTCTTGGTCACTTTCATGTGCTTTCTCTTTGCACCCCCCCTTGTATTCACTTGCCGCCTTCTCTCCTTTCCTGGTCCCTCTGTCTCTTTCGCATTCTCTTACTGCCCTGTTCATCTCCCAAATGTGTTTGTGTACCAGTTCTTCAGTCCTGCCCCCACCCTTAATGACCCCAGGTTGGTCTGGTTGGCTCCCCAGGTGTTTCTCACAGTGTCTGTCTTTTTATAGCCCTGTTTTGCTCTTGGGTGTGGAGTACTTGGCCTTGTCTGCAGAGTGTGTGCCACACTAGTTTATCAAAGTGTAAATCCTTAACCTGTATCCTGTTCTGTACATTGTTTTTGTGTATATTGCTTCTTTGTATGTTTATGTTGTTTTCCATTTACAAGTGAACAACCGACACTGACAACCTGGTCCTCGCTTTGGGCCTTAACCCAGCACTTAAAGGCACAAAAACATTTTGTGGATGAGTGATTACTAGATGTAATAAAAAAAGTCAAATTAAAAATATAAGTGTATGTTTTAAATAGGAAAAATATATTACAAGGAAAATATAGAACCCCGGCCCTTTAAGTTACTCATCCTATAATTATACACAGCGTCAGCTGCCTGTAGATGTGTTCAGAATGAAAAATTATAATTTGAAGGTCTGCCTTCTGCCTTCAGGTTGTAGTGCGAAGCTAATATAGGCTGGAAAGAGTAATTAGCACTAGCAATTAGGAGCTGGTGCTCTTATCACAATAGTCTTCCCTGCCAAATAATATTAACTGGGGAAAGTGTTTGGGATGCTCTCTTAGCTCTTTCTATCCATAAACAGACTTCAGCTGACTTGCAAAGGACAGTTTAAGGACACACTCGCATTAAATGTCAATGTTTATCACATGTTTGATCAACAGCAGCATTTAATCAATGCCACCAGCATGTGAAGCTTAAAACTGGCCTTTGACTTTTTGCTCCTGCATTCTTGCTGTAAAAGTGTTCCATAACCAGAGGATACAAGCTTACTAGAAGAGTCAGTGGCTTGCATAAGTGCTTTTAAAGCCTGCTTTTTGTTGCACTTTGCGTTCAAAGGGGCAAAAATTAGCACTTAAAAAGCAGAAAAAAAAAAACATCTCGAAGATTTATTCACGATACATTTGCCAGTGGGTATTTATTTATTCATGCACGCCCAAAAATCCCCCTTCCTATTGGTGATTCAAGGTGCATGAATCACAGAACCCCCCCCCCCACACACACACATTTTGCTGGCAAAGGTACTGCATTATTTACAGTGTGCCAAAAAGCTTCAGTTGTTCTGACCATTAATCACACACTATGGATTCCAGTATTTGTAGGGAAACAGTTCACTAGTTTAATAGGCAGAGCACAGGATGGGCGCATGGCTGGAGCCTGAAATAAACAGAGATGTGCATTAAGGCCCGAGACGATGCGCATGATGCCAAAAAGATGGAAGCAGAGGCTTCGTCTCATCCCTGAGTCGAGCGCCAGGTGAATCACTCTTTGGCAGGGATCAAAATGAACGACTTTCCCGTGATTTGCATACGCTAATTAGCGGGGCTAATAAACACAGCAGCCTAATTATACAGGGGGAAAGCAACACAAACACGAAGTGGAGAGCATGGCACACAAAGGGAAAGAGCACTAATTACAGATCGGCATGATCAAACCTGTTTATCGGTTTGGGTCAAACACATTGTAGTAATTAAGTGGGGGCTCCATTTATCCTCATCTTCCGCTCATCCAAACAGTCTTGGCTCTGTTTAGGATTATGGCGTGGTGCGCGTTCTTCAACAAGTTTGTCAACAAGTTATCCACTCCCACCGCAGATGCCCTCCATCACCAACAGACGCAGAAAGCTGCACTGAGGAGGAAGGCAAAGGCCTCAGTTGAGAAATGACTGTTTTGAATATTTCAGAAGTGTAGTCCTAGATTCGCCTGTTGAATATTAACCACAGCCATTTACCAAAACGACTTTCTGAAAAGTTATATTATTATCATTTGGAGAAGAAATCACTTAAAATGTTTTCTTAAAGTGAGAACTAATGAAAGGCGGTGAGGTTAACAGATTTGTCATGATGCTGTGCTCGAATGAGTTTTCATCGCATCTAAATGAGACTGTAATGGAGTTTTATTCCAGTTTGTGAGTGCACATATGCATGCCTGTGTGTGTGTGTGTGTGTGTGAGTGTGTGCCTTAATGTGTTCATATGTGCCTGTTTTGTTTCATTTTCAGGACTAGAATGTCTTGTCTTTCTAGGACAGCGATCGGATTGAAATCTACATATTGTTAAAACTTCTGTAATGTTTGTCAATGCAACTCTTTGTTACAGTATGGCAGGGCACATTATCTACTGCTATTAGGGCATAGTGTGGCAATGAAGAAGTGTATTTGGTCTGCAGCAGTATTTAGGTAGGTGAATGCAAGGGTGCCCTGCAATATATTTCCTATACCATCATATTGTCTCCTACAACTTGTCTTCTTCCCATTGGGCATCCTGGCGCCATCTCTTTCCCAGGTTAGCAATGCACACATACACACATATATGATGTGGCCATCCATATAATTTAAAAGAAATCATGCTTTTTTCAGACCAGACCAGCATCTTCCATTGCTTCATGCTCCAGTTTGACGCACGTCTGCCCGTTGTTGCTTTGTTCTGTGAGCACTGCATACTCTTACACCATTCCATCATTCACAGTCTTCACTTTTTCAGCATTTTTTCCTACAATGACTCTTCTGTGTCATTGAACCAAACGGGCTAATATTCACATCCCCCACACATCAGTGAGCCTCGGGTGCTCATGAGCCTGTTCTTGGTTCAACGGTTGTCCTCACTTGGACCACAAGACCTCAGTTTTAAAGACACTCTGACCAGTGATTGTCTAGCTATCACAATTTTGCCCTTGTTAAAGTCACTCAGATTTTTACGCTTGCCCATTCAAACACATCAATTTCAAGAACTGACTGGTCGTTTCCTGCCTAAAATATCCCTTGTCTTGACAGGTGCCTTTGAAACAAGATAATCAATGTTATTCACTTCACCCGTCTGTGGTTTTAATGTGGTCTCCAGGTTTCTCAGATCTCTAACTAATTAAGTGGGGTGTTCTGGACAAACTATTCCTCTCCAGGAAGGTCCCACCTTGTAACTTACAGGACCTAAGGACCTGCTGCTCATATCTTGGTGAGAGATAACACAGCACACATTTTGGGGTTTTGTGGAGTGTTTGTTTTGGTGCCATGACAGGGAAATATGGAATAATTTAAAACTTTATATATACACCATGGCATCATGATATATATGTATAGAAGATGTGCATGTGTGCATGTGTATAAGAGGGATGAAGGGTTGTAATTTCCCATTGTTTTTACACAGTCTGTCTCTAAAACTGGAGCCAGTACCTAAAAAAAAGGAAAACTCATTGTCTGTTTTAATGACAGGCCCAACTGGCACATCAACACAAACTTTACTCTGCCGAGCCGTTAAGCCAAACGGGACTCAATCAGCGAAAGGTCGCCGTTTGATGTTGTGTTTTTTAATTACCGGCGCTGTGTTTCCCCCACACATACTCTTCTCCCCTGTGTTTAGGGTGACGGCGTGCTGTGTTACATGGATCTCGTTAGTCTTCGGCGCGCCGCTCAAGCGCCTGTCAACTCGTCCTTCACGAGCCAGTGCGCCACTAAGAAGTCATTTGCACCAACGTTCCCCATATGGTTCCGCAGCTATTCCAGCACAGCCGCCGCCACTCATAAAAACACCGCGCCCGTCAGCCTTTTTAAAAATGGCATTATCCAGCTTAATGATGCAGCACTCTAATAGCAGAAGCAGAGCGAGCGAGAGAGACAGAGAGTCAGAGAGAGAGAGAGAGAGAGAGAGAGAGAATGTAATAAAGAGGCTGCTAGTGGAATGCCATCTATGGCAGATAATAAAATGACTATTTATCATTCACAGCGGCGTGTGGCGTGTATCAGCAGAAAATCTGGAGCGGATGCTGCTGCCTGTGCGCATGTTACTGTGGAGATATGGGCACACTTTGTTCTCCGGGGAGGGTGGGGCACACGTTTGACAGACAGAGACAAAATGGCAGAGGTGAGATCCAGCAGGGAATTTGTCCTCGTCATGGCAGGACAGGCGCTCTCAGTCTTCATGGGACAGTTTGTAGTTTCGTCGGCTGGAAAGAAGCCTGCTGTGTGCAGTCAAAAGCAAGACTAAGGGGGCAGGATCTAGTGAGGCCTGCACTGGAAAATAAAGAAATCTACTCAAAATGAAATCACTGCAAACGAACTGAATCTGAATGGAGCTGAATGAAGATTAGCCTATGCTAATAGATTGGTGCCAAGCAGATGTTTCAAAATTCCAATAAGCTTTCAAAATCCAGACAAATCTCATCCTCCAAAAAGTGTCAAAGCTTCCATTAAAGTGTGCTTGTCTTTGTATGTTTTATGCATAATGTTTTCCATTCTGATTATATTATGGAACAAATGCATTTGATTTTTGGAAAGAAAAATGTACAAATACACTTGGCACAGATATAAAATTGGACCTTGAGGCAGTAAAAGTCAATATAAAACCTAGAAAACACTCATCTTAGCAAAAACAATGTTATACAGTACTAACATTGACTCAACAATAGCATAATCATAGTTAGTGCAGTGTAGACCCATATACTAAATATCCAAGTTATAGGAAGTGTTTCAATCCCAACTAAGACATAAGCATTCTGTCCAAAACTCCTATAGAAACCATGTAAAAGAACCTATAAAACCTGGATAAATTCTGGCTAATGTAGTCTTTTGTGAAAGTTAGCCACATTTGCAATTTCATATTACTAGCTCTGTCTCAACCAAGCAGTTTTATGGACCAATCCAAATGGCTTGACTGTGTGCCACAGGACCCAGGGGAGAAATTGTAACGTACATTGTTTCAGGGAGGAAAAGCAGGGAAATGGTGATTTGTGGAATGGTTACGTCCGTATTTCATTTTCAATGTTATAAATCACCGATTGTGTATTCAGGTCTGATGCAATGACCCTGGTCTTATTTGAGATAAATTGGGTTTAACAACCAAGCTGCCAACTTGTATCACAGCCCTGTGAACGACATTAGTGTCTGCTGTGAAGTTAACCCTACTGTAGACCCCAGACTGTGTTCATAATAACATCAGCAAACACTTTTTAAGATGCCGTCTGTTCAGTATCCATGCTTTATACATAATGGATTTGATGTAGGCTACAGTATTCTGGCATGTAAATAGTGGAGGCCAAATATCATACAAAGGCAATGTTCCAGAGCCAAGTTATTGTAGGATTGTCTTTTATGTGTGCGCACAGCTTGAGCTTTTCAATATTGTTGTCTCATTGTAACAATAGGGAAAGGAGAAAAAAACCCAAAAAGAACTAAAAGCTTGCAGGGAAAAAATTGCATATTGCTCGCATTTACATTTTCTTCATTTATGTTTGCCAAACGAATAGAAACAAAAACACATCAGTTGGGAGAGTATATGATTAAACATGGCACAGTGGCCTATAGACCCTGTTTATCAGGAATAAATGATGGAAGTTACATGAAATGCAGTCTTATGGAACATAGGGCAAATGATGAATGAAACGTGGATTTTTCATCATGGCAGCAATAAGCTCAGGCGTGGCTATGGGAAAGGCAGTGCTTAGATTTAGTCATTCGACTTCTTCCATCTCTCCAGATGGAGCTGTAGACATGAACAGCCTCTGCTGTACTTGCATCCATATGGAAACTGGAAGCTGCATTTGGACTGATGATACCCAGAGAAATGAAAATGGCATTAGGCCAGAAAGGCTTGTAGGTGTAATAATGCTAATGTTGGAGCAGACTTTGTTTTACATTTAATAATAAAACATGAAATATCACTTAGGAGGAAGCTGAACCACCTTATGTCCACTCTTGGTGCCTACGCCCTTATGCTGCATTTGGAAGTTGTACTTGAATGGATGAAAGCATTGTATGCTAGCGATAACCTTCCCCAAGTTCCATGTCGGTGTTGTAATTGTGCAGACTTCAAGTGCCAATGGGTTCTAAAAGTCTGACCCTTACACAAATATCATTCTAAGTTTTGTGTTCTGTGTCCTCATCTGAATTCATGGATTTAATGAAAATGTTCAGCATCATTTATTGAATTCATCATGTGTTGTATCAGTTAAATAACTTCACAAACTGTGTTTTCAAGCAAAACATGTGAAATGAAGTGGCTGGTGTAGCATGGTGGCCAATACACTGTTCTTCACCCAGCAGACTGGGGTTCAATTCCCCATCCGAGTGAGCACACCATGCACTGCCAAAACACCAATTTATTGGGCAAGATTCTGTAACATGGTTTAACTATAAGAGACTCTTAATAAAGGCGTTTAAATATGCCACTGCCTGCACTGGTGTGTGCAAATCCATTTAAATCAATGGTTTTGATTTCATGGACAAGGCCAGTGTGCTCACAGCTCCAAGAAAATGAAGTGGGTCATGGAATTGCTCAGTTCTGAACTGATAAGACTTTTTCAGGCACACTGTCCATATTCAAGTGAATAAGCTGCAGACCCAGCTGCCACTTGACATTGTGTTTGGTGACCTTAGGCTCATGAGCAGCTGCTATGGAGTGTTTTGTTCTATTGGCCAATGTGTTCTATGGTGATTTCACTAATTGTGTGCAGTCCATAGGTGCATTTTAAAGTTAAATACTTTGGGCAAAAAAGGTCTCCAGGATATATATGTGTGTGTGTGTGGAGAGAGAGAGAGAGAGAGAGAGAGAGAGAGAGAGAGATCATATAGTATATAATTATGTATGCAAAGGTTGTTTTACATTAAATGTGCTAAACAGACAGAAATTGACAAAAAATACATCGTTTTTAAAGATCTCAGCAGATTTCCTGGAAAAAGACAAGCTATGAAGCTTTAAACTCAATATCATTTAACAGAAAACTTTTACTGTCTTATACTACATGTAAAAATGTGTAAATGTCAAACACTGCATCTTACTGTAAGAGCAGTAAAATATTAAAAAATGCATCATCATCATCATGCAAACTGAAAGCTAATTCTTGGCAGTGTGTCGACAAGGTAAATGTCCATTAGTTGTGATCCAGTTTAATTGAGTGATCGTGATGACCCTAGAGCTATTTCATTCATGTTGTGAGCAGTGAAGTGTCTTCTCCTCTGATGATCTCATTATCCTCTCACTCAGAATCCCAGTGTTTTTATCATAGTGGTCCCAGACCATGAAGCCAGCGAGGTTCTGGGGTTCTGCAATATATCCTGGCTCACTGGTTAAGATAATTCAGGTCCAAGGTTACATAAGGTAATACATGCAAAATGAGGAGAACACATGGACAAAGAGGGAAAGGGGGCTGACAGTGACAGACTGTCCATCGCTGCGTCCATCTCATTCTCTTTTTCATCTCTTATTCTCTTTTCTCTCTCTCTTTCTGTCTTTTTCTTTTTACTATCTCTCTCTCCCCTTTCTCTCTCTCTCATCTCATTCTCTTTCTCATCTCGTATTCTCTTTTCTCTCTCTCTTTCTGTCTTTATCTTTTTACTATCTCTCTCTCCCCTCTCCCTCTGTTTCTCCTCCCATTCCTTCTATCATTCTTTTTCTCTTCTCTCTCTCTTTTCTTCTTTTCTCTCTCTTTCTCATTCACTGTCTCTTTGCTACCTCTCTCTCCCCACTCTCCCCCCTTCTTTTCTTGCAATCTCTGTGTTCTCTCTCATCCTCTTTGCTCTCTCCCTGTCTTTTGTTCTTGGCTTTCTCTTTCTCTTTTCCTCCTTCTTCTCTCTGTTCGCCCCTTTTTTCTCTCTCAGTGATTCTGCTATCCTTTTCAGTTGCTTTCTCTCCTTCTCTTCAATCCCATTCTCCTTCTTTATCTCTACTCTTTCACTCTCTCTTTCTCCTCCATCTCATGCTCAACTCTTTTGCTTTCTTTTATCTCTCGCTTTCCTTTTCGCTCTGCTGTATTTTTCTTCTCTCTCACCTTTTGTCTTTCTCTCTTCCTTTCTTTTTCTCTTTGCCCTCTCTTTCTCTCGCCATCACTATCTCCCATTCCTTACTCTTTCAGTTCTCAGTTCTCTCATTTGCTTTCTCTCCTTCCTTCTCTGTCTCTCTCTCTCTCTCTCTCTCTCTCTCTCTCTCAGGTGCTGGCCTCCTGGGTCCTGCCGTCAGACGCTGAACATCACTGTCACTTTTGCTCAACAGCAGGCCAAAGAGGATGACAGGCGTGAGTAACACGTTTTCACTCTGAGTTTAATACCCGGTGACAAACATCACGCACAAATACACTCAGACACACATCATACACACACGTCGTACACACACACACACACACACACACACACACACACACACACACACACACACACATCCACACATGGACAGAGACACATGTACCTGCATGACACCCCCCACCCCAAATGTACATTAATAGAGCATCAATTATACAATCCCACCAGGTGCTGCAGGCCTTGTAATTCTAGATTAATGGGATGTGATTGTCTATGAGTCATGAGCCACAAACAAAAAATGTTGAACAATTAGATGTATCTTGGTCTTATTTGCTTTTTTCAGTAGCTTTATGTGGTCGCTGAATGTCTGAATGTCTAGAGGGTTTCTAAAGCCTTTTGGCAGTTGCTCAGTATTGGCTATAAAATTCTACTGTTGATTTATAAATCCTTAAATGCCATTGGGACACACATGTTTTTTTCCAGGATTGGACAAGAGTGCTCACTACCAGTGAAGGGCAATTTTATTACTTCAGCACATCAAGACATTTTTAACTTTGTGGACATCGTTTTGAATTTTCGAATTCAGCATGACGGTACCCCAGTGCACAAAGCAAGGTCCATAAAGACATGGTTGGATGAATTTGGTGTGGAAGAACTTGACTGGTGCACACAGCAAAGGAAAACCAACTCCAAATTAAAGTCTATGTATTTATGTGCAATTTCACATTCTCCTTTTTCAAGTCTATACTGAGAACCTACATGCCTAGTCTGCTTTTGTCGACGATCATCAGGGCTATTGGTCACCACTCTATCCCAGATTGGCCATCTTTGGGGTCTCTTGCTCTCTAGCACTGGACTGGTCCAGCTACCCTGAATTGCCTACTTGTGCTCCAGCACCCCATCCAAGGGCTATTGCTGCTCAAACCTTCAGTGAAGATTGTTGTTTTGGTCCTACAATGTTAGCTATAGACTTCCATGTGCTCAGCAATGATTAAGTCTGTACACAAAGCCCTCTATTATTAGTTACCTCCATAGGGAAGTCTGGTTTATTCTGCTTCACTCTCTGGTGTCGACCAAAGGTGGACGGGTTCCCACTTGAGTCTTGGTTACTCCTGAGGATTCTTCCTCCAGGTTCAGCGAGTTTTCCTCGCCCCTTTCGCCAAGGCTTCCTCACTAGGGGCTCCCACCCAGATTCAGTACAGACTTTTTTTCTGACATTGTTTGTAAAAAGAAATTTATAAATGAAACTTATCTGAATATTCACTCTACCCTAGTCCTGTTTGTTTAATAAATTCTACCTTTACATTCATAGACGCTACAGGAGTATTTCAGTCTACATCTGAACTCCAGGTTGGACCTTAGCAGTACAGAATATAAACGAATTTGACTATGTAACTAACTATACCTTTAAGTATGTAATCATGTAATTAGTGTCCTGGGGTATGCAATAAATGTTAAAAATACTTTACTACTTCAAATGTGTTCGTACTGTGCACATTTTGTTTTTTCTTTCTCTTTCAATTTAGACAATAGAAAAGACTGCCCTTAATGATGGGCTTTACAAACAGAATACCACCAGCTAACTAAGTAAAAATACTGTCAATGTCACTTTAGATTGTATTATTTAAAGATTAGAATTTAAAGTACAGCGTGTGATTTTCAGACTGGTGAAAAATACAAAAGAAACAAAGAAAACCAGATTTGCTCTTTGGTAGAGGATGAACTGAGCAAGCTCGCCCACAAGAAAAGTGCCAAGACAGAGAATCTCTGGAATTCAGTATTACATGCCATCTGTGCAGAAAACAGTCATTATTTAGTCTGAATATTTATAAATTATGTTTTATTACTTGGCCAGGTAGTCATTTTATGGAATCTGTATTACCAGCTCCATGAAAAATTCATTGAAATTCTTTCAGATGTATGATGATGATGATTATTGTTATATATTTTTATCATTATTAGTAGTAGTAGTATTAGAAGTGGTCGAAGTAGTAGCAGTAGTAGTAGTTATAGTGGTGGTAGTAGAATTAGTAGTAGTAGTAGCAGTAGTAGTAGTTATAGTGGTGGTAGTAGTAGTAGTAGTAGTAGCAGTAGTAGTAGTGTTGGTGGTAGTAGTAGTAGTAGTAGTAGCAGTAGCAGTGGTTGTAGTAGTGTTAGTAGTAGTAGTAGTGGTAGTGGTGGTAGTGGTAGTAGTGGTGGTGGTAGTAGTAGCAGTAGCAGTAGTAGTGTTAGTAGTAATGTTAGTAGTAGTAGTAGTAGTAGTAGTAGTAGTAGTATTAGTGGTAGTGGTGGTGGTGGCAGTGGTAGTAGTAGTGTTAGTAGTAGTAGTAGTGGTGGTAGTGGTAGTAGTGGTAGTAGTACGTTTTAAGGCTTGTGTGTTGTATTTTGAAAATGAAGTTTTTCCCCATTTATTCTATAGATAATATTTATAATTCTGCATTTGTCCAAGTGTAGCTGTCATATCTAAATAATTATATTACATGAATAAAAACGAGCCAGATGTAAAAAACATCAGAATATTTATATGAGGTGAAAGTCCAGATGTGTATGTGTGGGCATGAGCTGCATTCTACATTCATGTTAAAAATCTCATTATCTGTTGTCATCCAGAAGACATTAACCTCAAAGGTTCATCAGCTGTCATCTTAGGCCTCCAAGGATTCATCAGCTGCCCACAGATTCAAATCCCTTTCAGCGCTGATAATGAACATACAGTTGAGTCGAAGATGACAGGGATGGTTAGGAAAAGGGTCCATGCAAGTGCAAACATTGCCAAAGGCAGCAGAGATAGTAATCAGCAACGATTAATCTCAGATTTCAGTCGTCGGCATGATGCATTGCTTTTCTTCAAGTGCATTCAGGATTTGCATTACTTTCTTAGAAATAATGGTGATAAATTGTTACTAGAGAAGTACCATTCATGACACTGAGGTGATGCCTGCAAAGGTATGCCTCTTCTTAAATTACAGCACTTCTTAAATTACCCCTACTTTGTTTAGCCATTTGTATTTTTCTATTTTTCATACCACAAATGGTGCAAATATGCCCCTATTGTCCTGAAAAGGAGAATGTAGTGTTCCTACAATCCTCATTTAAGTTTCACATCTGTACCTTAAAGATTATGTTAACCCTGTTAGGGAACATTTATTATGTTTATAACTTGGTAAACTAAAACTAAACCTGTACCTTATTACCTCACAAGACACTGATATGCTCTCCTGTTCAAATTCAGTTATACCACCTATAGAGTACATCACACACTGAGAGACCAGTGAATACATTTGATAAATGTCAACATATGGGGCTGCTTCAACCTACACACAAAACTAATATCACTGAACAATGAATTTCTCATTGGTGTTTTTGCACACAGGCGATACCCATCAAATGGATAGGTGTCCTGTTTCAACCTAGACCTTATTTATTCACAATCCGGTTCTTCATTATCATGTCTTGTGATATAAATATATGATTCCTCTGCTTTTCCTTAAGTTCAAGCACAATCCAACGATTCATAATATTTGGGTTCATACATTTTTTTTTTATTTGATGGCATTTGGTATGAGTGTGAAGAACCTGAAGTTCCTCCACAGATCCTCCACAGAAGTAAAGATTTCAGTCAGGACGTACGTGTTTCAGTGAGCAAACCTTTTAAAGGTTCTTCTTTTTCAACACATGTCTCTTTAATGTGGGAGTTCATTTTTCAGCCCATCCTTTCCATCACAATAAAAAATTCCATGGACCCCCACACTCCATATCTTTAAACATAAGATGTGCTAAACAAATTTGTAGCTATTAAACCATATGTGTTCTGATTATATAATTAGCATAAGCAGATGGCTTACAACAGCCACAACCTTAGTATAACCTGCCTAACATTGTGTAGGGCCCCCTCATTCTGCCAAAACTGCTCTGACTGATCAAGCCGTGGACTCCACACGACCTCTGAAGGTGTGCTGTTGTATCTGGCATCAAGGTGTTGGTGGCAAATCCTTTAAGTCATATAAGTTGCAATGTTGGGCAACAATGTTTAGGTGGGTTTAGGTGGGTGGCATGTGTCAATGTAATATCCACATTGATGCCAGGACTCAAGGTTTACCTGCAGAACATTGCCAGATCACCACACACCTCTGGCTTGCCTCCTCTGTGGCTGATCAGTCTAGTATTTAAGTTAGAGGTAGGGATATTCTATCATTATTATATTAGTACTTAAACCACCACACGTTTCATCATAATTAGTCTTGCTCAACTGGTTTAGGTTCTGTGCTTATATTTTAAATACGCTCAGAATAAATGTTCTTCCTGTGTTCTGTGTTTTAAGAGAAGTGAAGATATTTTACTAAAACAGGATGGTATGAGGGTGTGTTTGAGCTTTGGTGCAGTAGTGCAATGGCTAGAATAGATAATCACAAGTCCATACATTCAGACCCTCCATGGTACAATCAATAAAAAAATAATTATTTGTTCTAAAATCCCTGCTATTATACTGTATTTTACTGATCTCCATTCAGTCTCACATACATCTCCAATTGGCACCAAAAATCTGACATATACACTATGTGGACAAAGGTATTGGGACACCCTAGGCTTTTTTAGGATTTGGGCCAGGCTCTTTATTTCCAGTGTTAAAGCTTCAAGATAACAAGACATTTTAGACAACACCACGCTTTCAACTTTGTGGACACAGTTTAGGGAAGAACCTTTTCTATTCCAGCATGACTTTGACGCAATGCAAAAAGCAAGCTTCATTAAGACATGGAGACATGGAGGTCAATGTGGAAGAACTTGATTGGTCCATACAGAGCTCTGACCTCAACACCATCCAGCATCTTTGGGATGAACTTGAATGGGGATTGCGAGCCAGGCCTTCTCATCCAACATCAGTGCTCAACCTCATAAATGCTCTACAGAAAGAATGGACACAAATGTCCCACAGAAAACAAAATCTTGTGGAAAGCCTTCCAAGAATAGTGGAGGCTGTTATAGCTGCAAAGTGGAACCAACTACTTATAAGTCAGTGTGTTTTAATGCAATGTCAATTAAGTCTTTGTTGGTGTAATGGTCAGCGTCCTAATACTTTTGTCCATTACGTGTACATATGATGTAACTTTTATTTGTTCCTTCTCAGAATCAACTGGGTTGTGCTAGAAATATCGTCGCTTCACAGGTACATGGAGTCAGGATGTTAGACCGGCTGCAATGAGGTACAATAGTGAGAGAAAAGCCTGCACTAAACCTCTGTCCGTTCTGCCTCTTAATGACTAAGGCTTATCATTTTCAGTATTTCTGCATCTTCCACAACACTTTGCCTGGGTAGCAGGGAGGGAGATAATGTAGGGGAGAGTGCAGCTGCTGAACAATGGTGCACCCAAAAGCTCTCATGTGTTTAATTTCCCCGTGAATCCAAATTAATGAGCAAATAAATCCATGCATAAATAATTTGGGAGATAAATAAACGGCCGGCAGCATAGCGGAGTCTGCAACACAATAGTGTCTCATTAAGAGTACGCAACAATGACGGGGGTGAGAGGCAGAGAGACAGAAAAAGATGGGGAAGAGCAATAGCAGTGAGACAAGGAGAAAGGGTGGGAGGGAGGGAGAGAAAAAGAGAGAGAGAGAGTAAAGGAATAATATAAATAACAATTAAAAATGGAAGAAAGATGAATAGAGAAATAGAGAAGGAGGGGGAGAAAAATAGGCAAAAGGAAAGAAAGAAATGGAGACAGCAAAAGACACAACCGAACACCATATACAGAGAGAGAGACAAATACAGAGACCCAGAGAGAGAGAGAGAGAGAGAGAGAGAGAGAGAGAGAGAGAGAGAATAAGAGAATGGGGAATGGGAAAAATAGAGGGAATTTAGAGGGAAAGGGAGAAAATGAGGGAGGTTAAGAGAAATGGAGAAAGAGAGTGAATAAGAGAAATTGGGAATGGGAAGAAAATGAGGGAATATAGAGGGAAAGTGAGAAAAGGAGGGAGGTTAAGAGAAAGGGAAAGAGAGTGAGATTCTCAATGAAAGAAAGGGGAAATGAGTCAAATAGAGGATGAGAGGGAGAAAATAAGAGAAATAAGAAATGGAATGAAAGAAGAGTGGAAAGCGAGATAGAGAGAAGAAATGAAGAAAGAGGAAATTAAACAAATAGAGAGTGAGAGGGAAACATTGAGAGAGGTTAAGACAAATTGAGAAAAAGGGAAGTCCTAAATGAAACAAGGGTGAAATGAGGAGAATAAGGAGAGACAGATACAGAGAGCAGGGGTGGGGGCAGAGTCAGCAAGACAGAAACAGAAAATGAGAGAGAGAGTCCATTCCTGAGCTGTAGCACTCATCAGGTCCATCTCTGCCCGTAATGAACAGTAATGAGTTGGCGTGTTGGTACTCAAGTGTACTTTCAGCAGTCACAAAGAGCGCAGGGCAATGGCATTGCTGAGGGTCATTAAAAATGTGTGAGAGTGTGTGTATATGTGTGTGTTCTGCTTCTGGGGGGAAAGGAAAGAGACCTTATTGTCCATCTGTTACCTAATTCTAATCTCTTTAAAACAAATGAATCATTTACAAGGCTGGGGACTTTTCATTACTCCCATCCACAACTCTGAAACGAGGGCCTTCAGTCTACAGCCAGACTCAGACCACTGCCAACTGTGAGCAGGACACCATGCAGGAAGCAAACAAGTCAATAATAGGCTATTGGGGACGGGGGTTGCCTTACCAAAAAGCCATTTGTATACCTGTCAGTCTGCCAGCGTTCAATAACTCTACTCATAAATAGAGCGAATAAAACAATAAACCTGCTGATACGCTTAAACTGAGATGTCAGGAGCAGTATTTCATCACCCTGTGAGGCCCAAGTAGCTGACTCTCGAAACCCAGGCAACAATTTTCGCCAGCATGCCTCAGCTTGGTAGAAAAACAAACATACAAGCAGGTACAAAGTTGAAACTGATGGAGGACCATGTCACTTTTTCAGGTTGCATTAAAGCTGGAACGAAATTTTGTCTACAATCAGGTTTAGACAGAATTTCGCCAGGTTACAGGTAAGCTGGGACAGAGTTTTATCAGGTTAGAGCAAGAGTGGAACAGAATATTTTCAGGCTGCATTCGGGTTGGGACAGAATTTTGGTCCCAACCTGGAAGGTTCGAAGTTACTTAATTGTCATCAGCTGCTATGTGCAAGTAATTAGTGTGATGAGACAACATTTCTCCACAGTGCAACAAACAGCAGCATTCAACATTCAACAGAGTGAATGCTTTGACAGACAGTACAAGCAACACAATAATTATGCACCAAAATAATGTAACAGTAAAGTAATCTATGTTAGTGTGGACACTCTGTATTCCTTGCGTTGATTATTGCACAGGAGCAAGTTAGCATCATTGAACGAAATGCCAAAACAATACAATAAATAGACAATACAGCATTGTAACAGTAATATGAATGAAATGTAGATCCAAACCAATACAATGTATAAACAACCCAGCAGTGTACACTGAATGGACCAAAGTATTGGGACCATTACACCAACAGGGACTTTAGTGACATTGCATTTAAATACATAGACTTTGATATGTAGATGGTCCCCCATTTGAAACTAGAACAACTTCCATCTTCTTGAAAGGTTTTCCACAATATTTGGGAGAGACTGACCTACACTGGCAGTAAAAGACTTAGCCCAAACCCTAAAAACAAGTGTTTTTCATTCCTTTTTTCATATATTGTAACAGTAAATTTAAAATATTGCACCATATGTATATGTATAATATTGCACAACAGTAAAGTGTGAAAGGAACATAAACCACAGGAGAGAGTTAGCAGCATTGAACCACACTGAGTAAGTGTAAATTACACATTTACTCAATGTGTGTAGCTTATAAAATCAAGTAACAGGACATAAGTAAAGAAAGTAAAGTGCAGGTGCTACTGAAAGTTTAGAATATATTTAGAGTACATAAAGTATAATGTGAGGTAGCACACTGGAATTGACTTGGTTAAGCAGGGACTAGACATGTAATTTAGCCCTCTGATGGTCTGTGGTATGAAACTGGTTAACAGAATGAGAGAAGAAGCTTTGATACCAGTTGCCTTACCAGGACCACCTTTGATTTGCTTTTGTTTAGCTTTTTTTTGTTTTGTTTTGTTTTGTTTTATTTGCATTATGTACGCTTGTGGTGGTTCTGTTTTGGATTCTTTGTTTTGTACCATAGAGAAACATTGTTCAATTTCCCTATATAGTTTCCTGAATGTCTAACATGTTTCCTGAGACTCTAAGCTTGCCTTGCACATAGCTTAACAATTATGATCTCATAACACACCCAGAATGTGTCTCATATGATAGATCCTCCAGATCTGGTTCATCTCTGGTTCAAATTCTGGATGTTTTCTGTATATGACCTCCATGCCTCTATAACAGGTTCTCCTTTTGAGTGTTGGTTCCTCTTAGTTTCTTCCTCATGCTCCTCAGATTGATTCCTTTATTAGTCTTGGTAAGTAGCTCATAAGGCCCGATTTTCAGGGTCAATCGCGCATTGTCTGAAGTCAGAAGTGCAGTTGTCTTTGGGGGAGGGGCCAGTGCAGAGCGCTATAGTGCCTGCAGGAAAAGTTAATGACGCGCCTGGTGCATAGTTCAAATGGGTTGTCCTAAATGAGTATATTAGTCATGGGTGTGTTTGAATCGTAGCATGCAATAAACCAATCAGGGTTCACACTCTCACTCCCTTTAAATACCGGGCACATGTTCCATGGCGTGCTGTGTATAATCATGGCAGAATTACGTCAGGAAAGATGTTATATACATTTGAATTTTATATTTCGAGGACTCCATAAAGTTTTCCTTCACAATCACATGACAATGGTTTTTATTTAATATGCGCTGCTGCTTGCTCCCGCTAATGAAAGAAGCACCATGTGCGCACATTGTGAACTATTCCATGTCCCAAAGTGTCAGGCGTCCATATGATAGCCTTTGAACAAGGTGTGAATGATTACAGGCCAGTTTTTTTCTGGTCAGTGGTGAAACGACTTTCACTTCTCATAAAATAGCAAATTCGTGCTATGTGGCTCGCCACACCCCTTCTTTTCAGTGACACGCCCGACACAGCACAGTGCTATCTTGACAACGTACATTTCTGCCAGAAAAAAAGACCGATGCGCTCGCACAAAATAGCAATGATGGGTTGTGCAAATTGCGAATGCACGGTGCGCCGTGTGCATTATCGGGCCCTTAGAGTGTTTAGTTTCTTCAATTTGCTAAAAGACAAAAAAAACTAAGCTAAAAAATAAATTCAGTATTCTGAATTATATTTGTGTGACTTCATTTATTTAGCTGCCCTGGCTCACACTTCTGGCTGCATCATAACAATAGATTTGTTCACACATTTATGTATAAGCTAGGACTAATTGATTGATTATTGCTATTGGTATTAAACCATGGCATTGTATTGATTTTTTACTAATAATGTATTGTGTTGTTTTATACAATATATATTTAACACTTCAAGATTCAGTATGTAGAGTATAGAAGCACTTATTGATAGTCATGGCAAAACCAATATGTTGTGATTAACTGTCAGATCAGGTCAGGCCCCTTAGGACTTTAACCTGACAACCCTGGTGTAAACGAACTGTTAAAATGTGTTTTGTAGTCCTCTCTAGGGTACGCAGAGCATTTGCATGCTGGGGGTTCCCTCCAAACATCCGGCCCAGAGGTTGCTTTCACATGGGGGAAGTAGACTTCAGGCCATAGACAAGGTCACCCCCATTAATCACACTAGCATCCTTCTCTCTCTTTCGCTCTCTCTCTCTCTCTCTCCCTCTCTCTCCCTCTCTCATTTTTCTAGCACTCCATTGATCTACAGCGGTGGTTAATTCCCCACCAGAGCATTTGAAAGAGCACCTTTAACTTGTTTCTAATCACTGGCTGGACAGCCACACTGTGACCTGCTAGCAAAAAAAGAAGGATATCTTCCTGATGATGAGCTGAGGGATTAACTACACTTTGCATGTCACTCTCTCTACACTGACCCCTTGTCAAAAAGTCAGTAAGTAGCATGAAAACAGTTCATGAACCCATGATTCCTCAGTAATGCAACTCTGTGCTAAACGAATATCTAACAAACCTGATACCACTTGGTTTGACAGGACAGTGTTTTTATCACAGATTTTACATCAAATTGAACTTTCGACAGTATTGTAAATGTTAATTACGCAGAACCAGATGTTTAGAAGAGCAACAGCTCATTTAATATTAATGTATTTGGAATCGTTGATTTGAAACAATATGAGACGTCCAACAAAAACATATGCTACAGTAAAGTTTTTATTATCTATCAACCTCTCAATAACTAAAATGTTTAATCAATATTGGTGTGTGCAGCTATTAGGGGGTCACAGTGAACAGTACGTTTACTAGACCATGGTGGAAGTCAAAAGTAAATAAAATTATACCAATTACTGTCTCCAAATACTAGGGGTGGAGCCGAATATAAATACCCGCGATCAGAACGTTGTGGGTCATTCCCCAAAACCACTAGTCACCGCTGAGGTGCCCTGAGTGAGGTAACCGTCTCCCATACACTGCTACCCAGGCGCCGTGTTCATGGTAGCATGCTGCTTCACTTGGTGAATGGGTTAATTGCTAAGGAGAATTTTCGTGTTGACCGATGTTTACTTTCACTTTTAGATACTCCGCTCCCCCCGCCCAGTGTTGTGCAAGTTCACACTTTTTATGAACTAGTTCAAAGTTCAGTTCACGCATGCTCAAAGTGAACTGTTCACGTTCATAGCTCACAATTTAAATTTTGAACTAGTTCAAAGTTCAGTTCAGTTCATTTTATTTTTAGGTGCGATATAT
>JBBKCR010000006.1:21900739-21923255 GCA_037577295.1 Ladigesia roloffi | reverse complement strand
TTTTTTCTCGTTCTTTCGTCCTTCTCCCTCTCTCTCTCTCTTTCACTCCCTCTCTCTCTCCCTCCCTCCCTCTTTCACTCCCTCTCTCTCTCCCTCTCTCTCTCCCTCCCTTGTTATTTATCAAAATATTCGCTCGTGGCTTATGTAGTTCTTGTGTAGCAAACTGTGAAGTTATTTTTGCGATTTCACCATTATCAGTTGAACTCTAGTTTAAAACCATTATTTGACACTGTTTATAGACATGCTTTTATCAGACTATTTTTATTTACATAAAGGAACAGCTACTAGCAAATCCTCCCAAAACTTGGAAAAATGTGTTATTGTGATATAATACTATCACTGTCCAAAAAGCAAAAAATATTGTAATGTTGATTTTAGGTCATATTGCCCACCCCCAATCTTGATTATAGTTTGCCCTTAAAATATGGAGATGACACGTGGACTTTTTATGAAATTTTCACTGAATCTTTTTAAGGAACATTTGATAGATTTTTCTGTATTTATTTTGTAATACATGTATTTTTCTTTAACAGAATAATAAGAAATTGACATGAATTTAGTTCTCTGTATCCCCCCTTCCAGACGTTACTGCAATCATTTTTGTGGTTGCCAGCAGCAGCTATAATATGGTCATTAGGGAAGACAACAACACAAACAGACTTCGAGAAGCACTTGACCTCTTTCGAAGTATCTGGAACAACAGGTGTCTGTTCTTCTATGCATTATCTAGACCTTTAAGAACTGTGCATTGACATAAATATATACATTACATTATTTTAGTTGGAGAATTCCTCATCCATGTTACTGGTGTGCACTTGGCAGGAAAATTACATTTGTGTAGTTTTTTTGTTTTTTTTTAATATTACTATTTATTTTACATTTTCTGTTTAACACTTTTTCCTCCAGATTTAGTGGTACAATATAAATATAAGGGAATATAAGGGAAAATATAAGGGAATAAAACACATAGTAAATGTCTGTATTGATCCAATTGATTTGCAAGATTTATTAGTCTAATTTAGGAAGTTTTTACTGGAGTAAAACTGTTCATACACACTGTAATGGATTCATCTCATTGCAATTGATTGAAAAAGTCAGAATCAGTTCAGCCAATTGTTCAGTTAGGAATATGATTTGAATTAATGTGATCCCTTGCTTTTTCTTTTTCTGCCTCATCAAACATTGAGATTTTCATTGCTGTTAAGAAAGGTCTATACAATACAAAATTAAAGACTGTCAGTAATAATGAAGAAGAATGTTAGTTTATTTCAGTAAGGTGATACATTTTGAAATGGTTCTGTGCACAAATCCAAAATTAACAATTGATCATCAGTTAGGGTGGCAATAATTCTGGAGAGCATTTTAACTTTACTGTCGAATCTTGGCCATTGTTTCAAAGCATTTCTTCTAACAGCGTCCTGGTGTCTTTTTCTGCAGGTGGTTACGAACTATCTCAGTTATATTATTCCTCAACAAACAAGACATGCTAGCTGAGAAAGTATTGGCTGGGAAATCCAAAATTGAAGACTATTTCCCAGAATATACTCGTTACACCATACCAAATGAAGGTAATTCTAGAGGTTTCACCTGTCTTGCTAAAAAAATATTTTTTGAAGAAGAAGAAGGTTGTGACCGTGGCTATTGATGTAATCCTCAAAAATCATATTCTGTTTGTTGTTACACTAATATGATATTTTAAATTATCTCATTTTAACCTTTATACTAGTCATCAGTATTGGTAAGTGATAAAAGATAAATTGTCAACAATTACTTTGAAGGGCACCAGGACTGTATGGTAAAAATACTTCAAAATGTTTCAAAAACAATTTCATGATGCGCAGTTTGAGCCACATAGAAATATCAATATCAAATATTTAAAAAATGTTTAGGGTTTGTGCATATTTCTTGGTCCATGGTGCAAATCGACCACTGGTACATGTGTTTGTGTGTAGTCCACATTAGCATTCATAACCATTTATGGTCTATGTGCATATATGCCTACATTGTCCTACACTTCAAAGCACAAAATAATAACTTCTCTAGGTCACAAATTTGATATTAAATTACCATTGCCTTTCAGCCACTCCAGAACCCGGAGAAGACCCGAGAGTAACGAGAGCCAAGTATTTTATACGTGATGAGTTCCTGGTAGGTTTTTAAATATAGCTATTGTTTGACTGTTTGGGGAGTGAATGTATTTATTTTTCACTGCTAAAGCATCCATTTATTTCTTTCTTTTAGGTTGGGTTAGGCATTTCTCTCTCAGTCTGTGCAAGACAATTTAAAGTAATTGAGATTTGGAAATGAAAACATTGGTCATGGATTGTTTTGGCATGAATATATGAGGGAGAATCTTTTTTTTTTTTTTTTTTAATCTCTCTCCCTCTCTCCATTTATGTGTAACAGAGGATCAGCACTGCAAGTGGAGATGGACGTCATTATTGTTATCCTCATTTCACATGTGCTGTGGACACAGAGAATATCCGCCGGGTCTTTAATGACTGTCGGGATATCATCCAGCGAATGCACCTACGGCAGTATGAACTCTTGTGATCTGGTTTTCAATAGCCAGTGCTTTTTGCAAACCTGTCCCCAAGCTCCCATAGTCCTAACCTTCCTACTCCGAAATGAGGCCAAAACCATGGACAGTATATACTAGTAAGTATATGGCAGACCCTCTTTTTCTTGTTTTAATGTTTTTAAAACATTTGTTAATGGGAGGAATGTTTCTTTTCTGCCATTCCACTAAGCCTTTGGCTACCTCTTTCTTTTTTATTTTTAAATGCACAGAAACAGTATGTGTGATGTGAGTGTTTGTGGGTGTGTATATATACCCACATATACACATGTGCAAGATGGCATCTGCCAATCTATGGAGATTTGCATCACCTTATGACCTCTAGACCCCCTGACCTCTCAGCCTCTTGGGTTCTCTGCTGCTCTTTTATTCTGAACACTGAAGAGTGCCCAATGATGAAGTTGGGGCTGACACTAGAAAAGGTGAAAAGAGTGACGTAATGCACTTTTGCATCAGGTTTAACTGATTGTATTTGCTTTTGAAGATGGAGACATATGATGTAGCATTGTAATGTTTGATTTTGTGTCCTGCTTTAAGCTGTATTGGTTGATCTACAGGTAAAGGAGACTCCAGGGGTTCAAGAAGAGCCTTTTTCCACTCTGCAAAAGTAATGGAACCGCAGTCCCATTTTGTTTTGTCCCTAGTGTCTTATTTTAGTTGTTTAACAGATTGTGAATGGTTTCAATTCTTCTGTACAGATTATAAAAGGCTATTATTTTGTACAATTTTATGAAAAGAGAGGAAAAAAAAATCTACTTGTAGATCTTTGTGCCTTCATTATGGCTGTACCTGTAAATTAAGCGGAGATGTAAGTATGGTTTGATTGCGCTGTACAGCTTGATGTCACCCTGTCAGCAGGAGAGACTGCAGATGGGGACCTACTATAAATTTTACTTTCATTTTTGTGTTTTTCTTTATATGAGAGAAAATGTTTTGTTAAAAAACGGGAAAAATGTTTTAAAAATCAGTATACAATATGCAAATTAATCCCATTGCCATCACATGAAACACCATGCCTTTTTGTTTGATTTATTCTCCTTTTTTTAATGTTAAGCTTTAAAAACATTGGAAATAGGTTAGTGTTTGAGAAACACAACCTGGTGGTGTTTTCATAGAGACCTTTTTCGATATGAGGTGTGTGTGCTCGTGCGAATGTGTTGACGAATGTTTACACATAGGACAGACATTAAGCCAGATGCATGATGTTTGAGTGTAGTGAGTAAGCAAGAGTGCATTGTGTGCACCCTCTTATGTGCGTACATGTAAATTTATAGGTATATATAAATATATATGTACAAATATACATGTTTATGTGTGTGTTTAGGGGTATACATGCCTTTCTATGTATGCAGTGATGTGTACATACACACATAGATAAGCATGTGTGGAGTGAAAAGAATCTATGGAATAAATGAGCGTGTGCAATACTGACATCAGTTGTGTTTGGTAACATTTTCGTAGAGATTCAGACTCAGACTGAGGACCCTTACTGAATAGTTCTGTTGCAGTACAGTTCTGTTTCTGATTTTTGAAATTTTAAAAGCCATCCACTGTAGATGTGACCAAGCACACACAAATAGCCCACTGCCCTTTTATCCTTTTTTTTTTTTTTACTTTTTAAGATCAGTGATGCAATGCTCAGCCTTGCTAAAGGAATAAATCATCTGAATGCCTCATCTGGTGCACTACTGTAAATTGGAAGCACATCTGCGAAGGTTTTGGCTTTGTTACATAGCTTGATGGATTTGATCACAGAAAGAAAACCACATTCATTATATGAAGTCTCAATAATATAGTAAGCCCTAGCTGAGTAGCTAATGAAACCAGCTGAGAAAAAAAATGTAATCATGACAATGTGCTTGTCACTGGTTGCTAAATAAACTAGAGAATACATACATTTTACTTGGCCCCCTGCTCATGAATAGCCTAAAAGAAAGATGCCTGAAATATTATACAATTAAATTTCTTCTCAGAACTAGTAAATTCAAGTGCAGTTTAATAATCAGAGTGAAGTTCTTGAACAAATTGCGTTGAGAACAAGTGTTTTAAAAACTGACGAAAACATTCCCTGTAGGGCAGAAAGGGGCCATTCTGCTATACGTGAACACAGCACAAAATGTGAACAGCACGAAATCCAACCTCTGCATTTAACCCATTCACCAGGTGAAGCAGGGGGCAATACCTTGCTCAGGATAACTCAGAGGTGCCTAGCGATCGTGAGAATCAAACCCATGACTTCCTGATTGCAGGGCAAATGCCCGAACCACTAGGGTGTTTTGATGTTATATGATAAATTAATCCTGACATTGAGAAAGTATTTCGGTCACATAAAAAAAATGCATACATAGTTAGTACCTCTACATTTTATGTCATTTATATTCATTATAATCACTGATACAAGAAGCAAACAATGGAGTGCTGCATAAGCCGACCTTTACTGAAATGTAGAGACAAATTCAAGCATTAATACGATATCTCTTTGGATTCTTTAACAAGATTTTATTTCATTTCGTCTATACAATTACAATTAGACATTCCAAGGCAGCTTGTGTTCATGACCAAAGCAATGAATCTGACCCTTTAAAAGATGTGTAATGTGTCTTGTGTTCTGTTTCTTACATATACACATCCATTTATGGCATCTCTCTTGCAATATATTCCTCGACATTTGTACTTTAGATAATAATTGGAATATCAATTCAGTAAACTTGAAATGCGCTGTAATGTCTGACAAACTGATCAAAATATATCTGGATCATATGATCATAAAACTTCAAACAATGCCAGTTTAGTGCATTGTTTCTAACATGTACCTTCAGGCATTTTATCAATGAGTAAACTCAGGCATCAGACAAACTTCTCTGTACTGCAAAAACATAAAAGCCCCAAAAACACATTCATGTTTAAATAAATGTCATAAAAATGCAGTTGGATATTCTGGTTCCCATACACTCCACAAAGTGCACTCGCAAAAAAAAAAAAAGCTAAAGTTTTTTTCAGTAACCAAGGTATTGCATACATACTAAAGTATATGCAGAATAGCCAAGTGTGAAAGAGCAACAAAGAAAGTGAAAATGAGCAAGATCAAAAGCTAAATGAATGTTAAAATATAACTATCAGCAAAATTATTCATAACGGTAAAATGAATGTCACTGCCTATTAAGTACACTAAAAAATAAAGGTGCCTATAGTTATTCAAATAACCGCTTTCCCTGGCTATTAAAAACGTTTCATTCTTAATTTGTTAAAGAATCTTTACATTAAGTTCTAAGATTCTTCAGGGATGCAAGAGTTCTATTCTATTACAATTTTTGACATTTTCATGCATTTTAAAATGAACTTAAATCATCCAAAGAGCTCAGTGTGATACTACATTTTTACTTTTATTTTTATTAAACAGATCTACAAGCATCTGTGCCTTTTTGAGAAGTTCTTCAATCATCTTTTGATTCATGAATATCCCTTCCTTATTGAGGGTATTTTTTTCAGACTGTAGAACTGACATTAGCCAGGTATTTAGGCAGCTATATACAATATGCTTGCAAAAAGTTGATAAATACTCATATTTGTTGCAAACACAATATTTCACACACATACTACACTTTTAATATTTATTCATAACACTTTTAATACCGATAAATTAAGGTTCATGTCAGTCAGCCAGGATGTTATATTAACAGATGCTTTTTTGTCATAACGTCTGTTTATGTGACCATTTATTTTCAATTTTTGTCCCATTATTTGTTTTCAAAATATTTAAGCTGGAATGATTATCCATTTGCATAAACCTTTTTAACTATACTCAAAATGTCAATATGGTTCTTTACATTCAAACATGGACACTGTACAACAATGTTCCCCTTTGAGACAAGTCTGAAAGTCTAGGTATGTGACATTTTGTTTTACTCAATTCATCTTTCATTGTTAATGATTTTCAAGCTTGTTCTTCATGGTGATCTGAAGAGTAAGTGACTGGCCAACTCTATACTCTACTATATCAACTGGCCGACTATTGCTGACTCTACTATATGTACTGGGTGAGATTCTGCTGTCCATCACTCATCTCTCTCTGAATTTACGAACAATATCTTCGATTTATCACAATCTTTCCATGGCACCTGGATGATTTAGCACTGAATGTAGACTGACTTTTTGAGAGCGTCATATTGTGAATGGGTGCAATCTTCTCTCCCCCGACACAATATTGCTGGTAAACACATAGGGATCAAATATATTACAGAAATGTTCCTTAAAGCTAATGAAGAAGCCTGTGTGGAATCTTTGGGTTGCCACAGGGCACCCCATATTTAACAAAACAGGCAGTCCAACGGTAGATTAATTGATTACTCTCTGTAGAACAGCAACTTCATGTGGTTTCTCTGCTGATATCTGAGAGTCCTAGGAGCAGCCAAATGTCTCACCTTCTTCAGGGACATAATCTTCCAGATCTTCCAGGTTGAACACTTGACTTACCACAGGTTGCATTTTATAGTCCTGAGAACTTGGTTCATTATAATCATACAGTGGAACATTCAAAGTTGCATCCTCATTTTTTGTGTCTGTTTCCACCAAGACATATGACTGATCATTATTTACACAATCAGAGGAATTTAATACTAACACATTGGACTCAGATAACGTCACATTCCTGCCATTCAAAGACAAAGATTGTGGGTTTATATCAGTTGCTGACATTTGCATTAACTCCATGGCGTTGTTGTTAGAATTATTAGCATTAGGGTTATCAGGAAGCTGTCTCTTGCTTGGTGAAACACCTCTTCTCCTGGGCAACTTGGGAGACTTATTCACTTTATACTCAATAATCTCTTCTACCTCCACCCATTTGGGGTTTTTGGCTGTGGCCCCCTCCGACTCTGTGACGTAAAGGGTGGGAATAGGCTTTCTAGACATTGTTCGTCTCTGCCTTGGTGGTTCAGGGTTGGAAGTTTCTGAGCGGAACACTCCCATGGAGGAGGGGCGAGGAGACATGTGACGTTTCATTCGAGTGTTCTTCACAACAGTGGTGATAGTCTCCTCACTGTATATGGAAACAAATCTATGAGACTTCCACAAATATATTTCCCTTGTGATCAATAGAAATTCATAATTGCACATTTCTCAGATTTTCTTAATGCTATTTAAGAATAGTGTCATCAGTACCCTAATGGTACCTTTGTGGGCCTGATATTTATTTTACATTTAATAAATATACATTTCAACAAATCTTAAAAATAAGAAAATAACAACAAAAAAGGATAGATTAAGAAAACAATAAATTTACTTGACCTGCCCAGCTAAAACAGCTAAATTAAATGAAAGATAATCTTTTAGAAAATATTTGGAGGTCACATAGCAGTGCCTGATAGAGAAACTGTTTAACCATACCATGACACTCAAGGCAATCAAGGCAAATCTCTCTTTAACTCAGATCATATAGCATAGCGCTAATTGTCTAATGTCTGATGGACAGAACACTTCAATTGATTAATATATGTACCCGTTCACACCTTGCAGATCTATTTGATTGTCATGATGGTTTAACCCTGTATTCATGTTTGAGTCACCCATAATTTTATTAAGAAAATGTGAAAATTGCTAAAAGAGCTTATACTTACATGATAATGGTTTTCTTTGGTACTTTGGTTTCCTGCTCAGTTACTAAGAGGAAAATAAAATGATGTTTATGTACAGTTCTTTCACTTAATCAGCAAAATGTGTTTTTTGATTTTCAAATAGAAGTTAATATTCTGCTATCGAACTTATTCTTTAACATTTCTACATATTAAAGCTAGGAAATTAATAGGAACAGGGACTAAAGTGCTAACTGCATTTATATTTGAAACTAATTACAGATGACTGTGATCCATGCGCATTAGAAGTATACACTGATCAGCCATAACATTAAAATCACCCGCCTAAAATTATGTAGGTCCCCCTCTCACTGAAGACCTCTGACCATTCCTCAAACCATCCTTGAACATTATTTGCAGTGTGGCAGGGCACATTTTCCTGCTGCAAGAGGTTCCTCCCATTAGGGAATACTGGTACCATGGTGTGCCATGACTGCAACAATATTTAGGTAGGTGCTTTGTTTCACAATAACATCCAGTGCTAGGATCAGCTGTTCCCCAACAGAACATTATACTGAGAATAATACTGTCTCAGCCAGCTTGTCTTCTTCCTACCATCTTTTCAGGTAATTTGGCTTTGGCCAAAGGATCAACATGGGCACTCTGTGCTTGGACACTTGTCTGTCAAAACATTTTAAGCTATTTGTGCTAGAGTAGCCCATCTGCGGGATCAGATGAGACAAGCTAGCCTTTGCTCCCTGCTCTCATAAAGGAACCTTGAGCGTGCATGTTATCCTGGTTGGAGCACCTATACTAGGTTCTAATCATTGGATACCAGGAACACCCCTAAGATTCTGGAGATGCTCTGACACTCATTTCATTCTACTGCTCCCTTTTCTGCTTCCAATCCATCAAATTCAAGAACTGAAATTTCACCTAATATATTCCACCCTCTGCCAAATGCCATTGTAAAATAAACCGTATTCACTTCATCTGTCACCTGTCAGGAGTTGGTTAAATTGTTGTGGCTGATCAGAACATATATTTATCAGTATTTGTAGCAGGTTCTAAGCATACCTACCTTCAATAGTGATGGCTTTGTCTCCTATGTGATCTGTCATTGCAACTGTAGGAAGGACTAGATCTGCTGCACATTTTGCATGACCCAGCCGGTTAGAAAGCTGCAAATATATCATATAATAACATCACTTTATTAAAGGCTTTAAATATCCTACACACACATACAATTTAATTTTACGGCTCAATTTCTATTAAAATCATAATGTAAATTAATACAGAACGTAATATTTTGTAAATCATGTAAATTCTATATTTTATTTTATTTCATAACCCATTGCACTAATAATCTGTTAGCTACTTTTTATTATAAATTCTGTTATGGTTTTTTACTTCTTTTATTCTCCTCGTTGCACTGAGCATGTTTATAACAAAAGATTTTCCGCAGTTCAGCCGTAATTGTCTTTCTTGCAGATTTTTCTGAGAAATTAACTAACACGTAAAATACAGATATCCTCACATGGCACGCCTCCTCATTCTTGTGCTTGTTGCTTATGTTTAAGCACAGCGGTGAGCAAGGCAATCAGATGCACCTGAACAGAAAATGCCCTTGCTGCTCAGTGCCATGCGCAAACAAACACAGCACGAGGACGAGAGGGCTTGGCGAATGAGGCTCGGGTATCCCAGCTTTTTTCATGGCAATATTTAAATTTTCATGCATTTTTGTGCTAAATCATTAAGAAAAATCTTTTGTAATTTTGTAACAAATATTTCCATATAAAACATAACATATTCTGTTACTGTCCTGAGAACACAAAGAAAGTGTGATGGTGAAATGCCCCTGTAGGAGGGAGAGTTGAAAGTAGCCAATACAAGAATGTGATTTACTTTTCCTTGTACAGTAAACAAACACAGGTTTACCTTTACATATTTTTAAGGGTAATGTATTAAGCTTATTTTAAAATTAAATTTCATTTAAGTGTTTTGTGACCATATTTAGGAATTCCTTGGCATTTTGTACAGCATCACAGTTTTTCACTACACATGGGTGCTCTTGGAACGTAAACACTGTGTTAAGTGGGGATTTAGTGCCTTCTCAAAACATTTTCCACAATGCTATTTTAAGTACAATAAAAACATCTTTTTAGATTGATGTTTGAATCTTTGTGTATAGATGTAATACCATGGTAGGGCTAGCTTGTGGCTGGTATTTTATAAGGAGGCTAATAACCAGTGTTGTCATTACTTCTGCCAAAAAGTAATTGAGTTAGTAACCACAATGTTAAAGTAATTAGTTACTCAGCAACATAACTGACATAAATTTTTTCATCTTTATTCTACAGCGCTATTATGTCAAAGATGTTTACAAGAACTAATTGAAGAATAAAAACACTATTTTAGAACATTTGGTAATTATTTGAAATTAGCATGCAGCCTGCCATATGATATGCCTACAAATAAAAATCAAATAAAAAGTAAAAATTGCAAAAATAAAAGTGCAAAATTAAGACACACAAATGTAAATTTGGGTAAAAAGAACTAAAGGAAAATCTAGCCTTTAAGAACTGCAGTTACTCTGTAACTGAATATTAGGCATACTGCAAAATAAACGGAACATTTTTCAACATAACTTGCAATTAAAGTGTTCAGCTCGGTCTTGGTCACATGCTGCTGACCCGAAAAATCGAGCGATGCTTGTTTTAACGAAGTGTCTCCGTCTCCTTCCCTGGAGCTCACGCTAGCTGCATTTGGGCTTGGGGTTGGGTTAGCAGCAGCAACATGTTTCGTGTTAGCATGTGTAGATGTAAGGTGCTTTATAAGTTTAGAGTTGCTTGAGGTAGACGTCGAAAGTATCTTTTTTCCTGGGCATAGGACATACATTATTGCCTTTAATTTCGACGAGAGACACCTGTACTTCCAGTTTGGGAACGCTACCTTTGATTTTCCCTGGCTCGTTGCCATTGTCGCTGTCCAGTATGTTCAGAGGTAGTGGAAGCCAGAGTGTCAGTGAGCGTGCAGTAAGACACCATGAGTATGGGATCCGCCCACCCAGCCAATCATCATCGCATTTGCAATGGCGTCATCATTATCTCTCATCAGGCAGCTGACAAAGCCAAAGCTTGACATCTCATGCGTCATTCAACTAAATTTTAGTAACGCTCTACTTAACATTCTCAGTAAAAATAACGCTGTTGCAAGTATGGGTAAAATAATTAATTCGATTATTCCATTACTGAAAAAATAAAGCCGTTAGTAACGCCGTTATACTTAAATCCCGTTACTCCCAACACTGCTAATAACATAAACTGTATTTTCTTAATCTGTCAAAAATCTATGGAATCAAAATCTGGGGTTAGCACGTCAGATTTTTATCCCATAAAGAACATTTATTATTATATCATTCTCAATTATATCATATTTAGTAAAGAATTCCACCTATTATATATAGTGGTTCGTGAATGTCAGGGCATTCCAGGTTAAAATACATTTCTTCATATTTAACTACCTAACAAAAAAAAGGTGTAGATTTATCTGTACAGAGAAATGAATATTGTTCAAAATATGTGAATTTCTCAATAAGGGCCCAAACAAAAACCAAAATTACAAAACGTAACTAAGTGACACCATCGGGTGACAACAGGCCAACCAAACAATCTTATGGGACACTCTCCTTTGAGGGCCTAAGCACCCTATGGGCAGTCCCTCTGTGTCCTTGTGGGCAGAGCCCACTATGGTGAGCCCCTCATTTTCTCCCTCCAGAGCCCCCCAGTGACCTAAGGTAAGGACACCCTGGATGGAGCCCCCAACGAGGCGCCCATTCGTGTCCTTGAGATCAAGCTCCCTCCGGGACTGAACTCCTTTTGGGGAGCTTCTCCATGGCCCTCTGGGCCGAGCCCCCTCTAGGGAGCTCCTCCATGGTCTCCTGGGCTGATGCCCCCTCTGGGGTGCTTTTCTGGAGCCCTGCAAGACCCCAGTACCTCCCCTAAATAATTCAGGGAATTCCAGCTCCAAAAGGGCAAAATCCCAGAGCTCTTGGGGTATCCAAGTCCCATCAAGGATGTAAGTAGGGGTGGAACTGGAGCTGGAACTGGCTTAACCACCCTCAGTAACACTGGTAACCCCCTCTCAGGCCTCAAAACCCCCTGGGCCAATCCCTCCAGGACCTCTGCTATTCCAGCCAAACCCTCCGGTGCCTCTGCTACACTAGCCAATCCCTCTGGAGCATGTACTACGCAAGCCATTGCCTCTGGGGCATCTGCTATGCTAGCCAACCTCCTCTGGGGCTTCTGCTACATTAGACATTCTCCTTTAGAGCACCTGACCCTTCTAAGGCACTCCTCCATCAGTACTGGCAGGCACTGCTACAGCTGTAGCCTGTTCTTGGCTACGGGCTGGCTAGGCCACGTTGCTTCTTCTGGCAGCAATTCTTGCAGCGTAGGAGGAAGGGGCAATGCCTCAAGTGCCAGCTTACCCCGGTAGCCGCAAATGACGCTTGCTAATCCTGCTTAGGGCTTGCCTCATAAGGTGTTTCAGGCACAAGTCTGAGTGGAGGAGTAAAAGAGGAAGGGCCCGATAATGCACACGGCGCACCGTGCTTTCGCGAATTGCACAAACCATCATTGCTATTTTGTGCGAGCGCATTGCTCTTTTTTCCGGCAGAAATGTAGGTTGTCAAGATAGCAGATGGCATTGCACTTTGTCAGGTGTGTCACTGAAAAGAAGGGGTGTGGCGTTGCGCATAGCGCGAAGTTCCTATTTTATGAGAAGTGAAAGTCATTTTGCCACTGACCATAAAAAACCTGGTTTGTAATCATTCACACATTGTTCAAAGGCTATTATATGGGTGCCTGACGATTTGGGATATGGAAGAGTTCACAATGCGCGCACACGCTGCTTCTTTCATAAGCAGGAGCGAGCAGCAGCGCATAAAAAAACCCAAAAAAAACATTTTCATGTGAAGTTAGATGAATGTGAATGTTAGATTCCCTGCCCGAACCCGACACGAGTAGGGACGGGCCGTGATCAAGCATTTGATTTTTTTAATCATTACTTAATTATCTTATTTGGTTGAGGAGATATGTCAAATTTATAAATGTATTAATATTTTAGCAAAGTTAAATTGCTGCGTGTCATGCACAGCAGCGCTCCAGGAGCCACTGGCACAGAGCTTAAAGAGCAACATGGAGCTTAAAGACGTGAAGAAGAAAATAAAACCAAGAGAATTAACTTTGAACAAGTTCGGAGGAAAATCTGCGGTTTGGAACCATTTCCAGCAAGTTGTGGGCAGGGACAACATATGTGTCTGGTGTATTTCCTATTAACTCTGTCTGCCACTGTTTTTATTTAGACTGACCTCACATTTAGCTGCTTTCTCCCTCTGAACACTCCGAAAAACACTCCTGGAACTACACTCCCCAAGCACGACAGTGGACCCACAACTCACAACTTAAATACAGAAAACTCAAAACCCTAAACCAATAACAACACAAATCTCATCTTTTCCAAGCACACTGAAGTCCAAAAAAAACTAAAATCACAAAACTTAACCAAATTGGCCCCTAGTGGATGCTGACATGACATTCTGCAAAGAAAACCAGAAAATGTTGAAAAATCAAGAGAACAAAATTTGGCTACCAGGAAACTGTTATTTATAAGCATCTGAATGTTGCTTTGATCTGGCTCACACTTATACAGAAGATTTTTGAACAAGATTACAGGTCAAGCTTTCCTTTACTGTAGGCTAGTGCATATTTAGATGTAATTTGTATTAATACATAATAAACAGAGTTCACAGATGTATAAATATATATATGTGGTCCAGGAGGACAATATTTCCTGGACATATATACATATGGCTGGGATGATAATAAAACTTTATTTTACTTTACATTACTTTGTTCAGTACTGTACCTCACACTCATAATGGCCCAGATCTCTCTCTCCAGGGTTCTTAATAACCAATACCACGACTCCACTCCGTGGTTCACTGTATGTCTGATACTTTTCCTGGTCTGTTAGCAGTTTGCCCTCCTTAAACCACCTGAGTAGGGAAAAGAAAGTGTGTAAAAAGGAACTGAAAAGGAAAGATATTCATCAATTACTGTATTGTGTAAAATCTTCAGGCACTTGAAGTACTAATGTAAAGCAAGAATGGAGAAACAGGTGTAAATGATCCCAGGTGATCATGCTGTTGATTGGAATACTGGTGGTGCTGAAATATTTTTGCAAGGTGAACCAAAGCAAAATAATGGCTCAAGGCATTTGCACAGTACTGTAATTTTAATGGGCACAATTTTTGAACACGTGAAAACATAGAAACATCATGGATTTAGGTGAACAATTACCTTATTTTTGGGCTGGGAGCACTTTGTATTATGCAAGTAAACTGAGAGTCCTCTCCAGGGTTTAGAGTAGCATTCCTTAACTTATTCATAAAGCGTGGTGGCACTACAAATACAGAGCACAAGAAATAAATAAATACTTCACCTAAACTTTAAAGTGAGGACACCAAAGCCATAAAAGTAATGTCTTGTGACCAACCTTGTACAGTGATCTTGCCCAGGGTGCTGGCATTTCCTGCAGGGCTGGTAGCAAAGCACATATACTGGCCTGAGTCATCAGCTGTCATGTTATCCAAAATGAGAGTGCAGGAGCCATCCGGGTCTTCAATGACGATGTGGTGAGGATCTACTTCCAGAGCCCGACCATCTATTAAATCATACATATTGTTAAATTTCAATTTGCTGTTCTTTTTTCCACTTCATTTTATTCTTTGGGATTAATTCCTGGCTCTGAAATCTTTACATGCAATTCCAACCTGCATCATTGCTGTTTGTTTCAAAATGTTCTCCTTTTTTGTGCATTCTTTAAATATTAAAGCTATTTAAAATGAAACCTTGGAAGCAAAACAATGCAAAAAAGAAAATAAAAACAAAAAAACGAAAGTGTGTATAACAACAATGACATCAAAAATAACAACAACAATAATAATACAAATACTAATACTACTACTAATAATAACAACAACAACTTGCATTCAACTACACTGCAAAGTACAGGTTGACATGTTGAAAATGTTATGACATTGATCAAATTAAATCCGTGAATTTGTTTTTTTTTCCCACCTTCAGTCAAACTGAAAATTAAAATTTTCCATTATATATGTATATATATGCCATTGACCAGATTTATCCAGTCATCCACAGAAAAGGCATCAGGAGACAGGAACCTCCTTGTTACAACTTTAATCGTATCTGATCCTGATATTTTATTATATATAAAATCATCCTTATATAACAGAACCTTGAATTCTAGTGTTTGACTTATGTAGCTAAACATTCTATGATGATATTCACAAAGACTTAATATTTAAATTTTGGAAAATAGTGATGCATTGCATATAAGCTTAACTTTTTGAAGCTGTTTATTAGCAGGGATATAGCTATTCAAATTGCATGGCGCGAAAATACATTATAAGTATTTAAGAAAAAGGCAATGATTTTTCTTAATCTATTTGCAAGCATGCAAGACTTTGTTAAACTAAACTAAATACTGTAAAGTAGTTAAAGTAGTTAAAAAAATATGGTGGGCCACTACCTATCAAGTGTCACTGCATAGAATGTTACTCCTAACAAATGCAGAAGACCAACTGATATTCCATTGTCTGTAGCAGGTACAAGGTATCGTTTCAAAGTAGGTAACCTCAATGAAGTGACTGTCATTGTGTCCAAGAGCAAGGGATGAGTAGTGACAGTCTTTTCAGTGAAGTGGCTGTCAATTCAGTGTCCAAGAGCAAGGGATAAGTATAGAAAAATGTGGCAAATTACTGTCATTTTTACCTTTGAACCATGTCACCAAAGGTTTAGGCACTCCTGTGACTTTGCAGGCCAGTTTAACTGTTTGACCCAACTCTGCTGTGCAATCAGTCAACACTGCATCAAAATCTGGTGGACCTGTTTTAAATATGAATGCACAAACATGTTATAGCATTAACTATTACATAGTTTTGTTTAAATACATAGTGTTTACATTGTAACATTGTACAATCCCTTGATTTTCTATTGTGTAAAAACAGAAGCTTAGGTGCACAGAATCTTAAGATTTTACATTATGTTACATTATATTTATTTGGCAGACACTTTCATCCAAAGCGACTTACATAAATGACAATATTCCATGGTTTTTATATCATATGTGCATTATTAGTACATTAAATTTGCTTGCCATTTTGTTATGAGTAGTTCACTATGCGACCATCAACACCCCCACAACAGAGCAAATTATATCTATTTTGTAGCAAATTATATCTATTTTGTAGCAAATTATATCTATTTTGTCACATATTATATCTACCCTGTGATTTTTTGTTTCTAGTTATCATCTTTAAGATTTTGAGAATTTTGTGTACTGTGGAGTTGAGTTGTCTACACGTATTTTGAAAAGGTCTGTATACTGGACAGGGTCATGTACCTTCAATATTAAATAATTTTATAATTGTGCTAATTAATTATTATACATTCTTTAGAAATTACTCATTAATTAATTTCTTTAAATAAAAGCCCCTGGTGAAGGAAGCAGGGAACTTACTCCATGCTGGCATGCTGTAACGTTGCTGGAGGTTACGGAGGTCATGAAGCCAGGAATTCTTGATCATGACGGTACGTGCCTGCAGCGTGTACTTTCTGACAGAGTCTTCACGCTCATGCCAGATCTCAAATGCCCTCTCATCACCTTCAACACTCTCATTCACATCAATGTTTGTGAGCTGCAAATGAGACTTATGTTCATATGATCTGTTGTTTCATACTTAAATATGAGTATAAATACACATATACATGCATTATATACATATATCATCCTTACATTCCAAGAGCATCCACATTTAGTGAAAAACCACATTGTTGTGAAGTGGTAAAAAAAATGCCTAAAATGTCTATTTTTAAAGTGTAAAAAAACAATCAAGATGCCTAATTTATACCCTAAATATGCCCAAAAATATGCTCTCAAAACATTTAAATTTTATTTTAAACTCAGCTTAATTCATAATCCTAACAAGAAATGTAAAGATAATCTCTTATTTTTACAGTACACTGAACTCCTGCAGTGCTTGCCCAGACATCACAAAATTAAAAAAAAAAATGTATCAGGGAACAATTATTATTTTGGTTCTCAGAAAAAAAAATGCATTGGACTGAAACCATGACTGCTGATCGGTGTTAAACATATGTAAAATTGAACCTGTATTTGTGCTGTACAGTTTACACTGTACAGTTCACTCTGAACTCCCAAGCGCTAGAATGTAAATACTGATGTTAACACTGTATAGACTGCACTGTAATTTACAGTAATACATATCTGGGCTTGGAAAAATGAAAAACACAAGAACACTCAAGGCGCTCCACGGGGGGAATTCTGGACTGCAGCATCACAGGGTAGCAGCCAATCATCATCAAGGAAAAATGAATCACATTTTCGGATTGGCTACCTTCAAAACTGGCTGACTGTGATGTCCAGGCCTCGTGCGGCACATACTCTTCTCCTCGTGTTGCTCGTTTAAGTTTGGGTCAGCACAAAACATACACACATATTTATATCTAAATCTATATCTATTAGGGGTGTGCAGAGTGGCTGCTATTTGTATCTGTATTTGTATATGTTAAAAGGGAAAATTATTCGTATTTGTATTTGTATTCGTAAAAAGTTCATAAATTTGTATGCTGCTCCCCGACTCTACTAGTGAAATTGAGTATGTGACAGTGGGTGGGGTTGGAAGAGGCATATCTACTGCTGAACGCAAGGGTGTACTGGGGGGAACGAAGGTTTTACTCCCGAACGTGTGGGTGTACTGGCGTGAGTGGTGGTTTTACTCCCAAACGCGAGGGCGTACATGGGGAAGCGGATGTTCACCTCCTGAAAGCGAGAGCGTACCGGGGAGAACTGGAGGTTGTACTGCCGAACGCGAGGGTGTACTGGGGGGAGTGGAGGTTTTACTCCCAAAAGCGAGGGCGTACCGGGGGAACCGGAGGTTCTATTCCCGAACGCGAGGGTGTACCTGGGGGGAGCGGAGAATTTACTCTCAAATGCGAGGGCGTACCGGGGGGAGCGGAGGGTTTACTCCCAAACACGAGGGCATACCGGGGGGAGCGGATGTTCACCTCCCAAAAGCGAGGGCGTACCAGGGGGAACCAGAGGTTCTACTCCCGAAAGTGAGGGCACACCGGGGAGGCGGAGTACCGGGGAGGCGGAGTACCAGGGAGGTGGAGTATCTTCTCTCAAACGCCAGGCTGTTCCCGGTGGGAGGCGGAGTATGTACCTAGGAACACGAGCATGTGACCGGGGCAGGGTCTCCCGAATACAAATATTTTTTAAAATATTTGTCCGAATACGGTATTAGTAAAAAAAACATATTTCCGATACCGTATTTGTATTCGGAAGTACAGGCCAAAATTTTGGACACACCTTCTCATTCGAAGTGTTTTCTTTATTTTCATGATCATTTACATTGGTAGATTCTCACTGAAGGCATCAAAACTATGAATTTACTGCTAAACACCTCTGGGAACTCCTTCAAGACTGTTGGAAAACCATTTCAGGTGACGACCTCTTGAAGCTCATCGAGAGAATGCCAAGAGTGGGCAAAGCAGTAATCAGAGCAAAGGGTGGCTATTTTGAAGAAACTAGAATATAAAACGTGATATTTCACCTTTTATTAAGTACATAACTTCACATGTGTTTATTCATAGTTTTGATGCTTTCAGTGAGAATCTACCAATGTAAATGGTCATGAAAGTAAAGAAAACACATTGAATGAGAAGGTGGTATGTCCAAACTTTTGGCCTGTAAGGTATATATATTAGGACTGGGCACGTTAGCACTTTATTAATCCCGCATTAATTCTGAAAAGATTCCAAAATAATTTCATCCTGCATTATCGCTGGGTTTTTTTTATTGAAAGTTTGGTGCTTTTACCAAAGTAATGTGAAGGCTGTATGTGATGGCTAGTTTTCATGTGGGTCAGGCTTCACTATTACCTTTGTCTATATTATATAGACAAAAGTACTAGGAAACCTGATCATTACACCAAAAAATCTTTAATAACACTGCATTTAGATACATAAACTTTCATATGAAATTGTTCCATCACGGCAGCTGCTATAGAAGTTTCGCCCTCCCATGCTCTGAATTCTGAGAATATCATGTTTTTCTATAACAAACTAGATAAAAGGTGGCAAATAGCTTCAATTTTATACTTGATTTGATTACATGAATGTTTATGTCAATTTTAAGTGTGTCTAAATAATTTAAAAATATTTCAAAACCAAATGTTATTGTATTTTAAAAAGCAAGGTGCACAATACACTACTTTTAAATTAATAATTTCATTTTGTGCATCACAGAACATCATGTGATTAATTATGATTACACATTTTAATTCTTCAGCAGTTTAATAAACTGTAATTTTAAGCTCTGTAATAAGTCAGTCTGTGTACCTTCATCATGTTCTTGAATATGTATGCTGGGGTGTCCGTATTTGTGTCTCGTTTCTGTTTGCAGATGACAACGTAGTTTTTGAAGAGGAAGACATGGCGGTGATGACCTCTTGAAGAGGTTCTGATTCCTGGAGCACCTTCCCAGACTATGAAGGGACCCTGCCCAAAGATTCACACAACATTATTTAAAGTATGTTTTTTATAAGTATTACTTTTCTGTACTAACAAATCACTGCACACAAGATAATTAACCATATAAATGGTCCTTCCTGACATAATAGGACATTCTTGGCCAGGTTAAAAAATGAAATTCACAAAAGTAAGCAAATGATTAAAATCTTGATTCTAGTTTTGGGAGACCTGCAATGAGAATGCATAAATTTTCAGAATGAAAAAATCAACAACAGATTGCACAAAAAGTGTGTGGGTGGATCTTCAGACCAAGGCTGAAGGAATTGATAGAGCCAAGCCTTTAAGCACCAAGACTTTCTGAATGACCTGTAGAGGTGAAACAGCATTTGAAGGAAGCCCAGCAATTGAAGTAGTCTGGAGACAGCCAGAGCATAAAAAATTGAGAAGAATCTGCATTCAAGAAGGATTGTAATTCTCCTGTTGTTGTGTGGTAAGAATCTGTTGGATCTGGTTTGGGATCTTCTGTTGTATCAGAACAAGGCCTGTATTAAACCTTATGTGAAAGTTTCCGACTTAAGACTTGATCTATTTGTAAATGAATTTTGGAAAACCAAATATTGTAACACTTGATTTATTTCATATTATGTTTACACTTAATGTTACAAGTGAGAATGTCGTTCCTCATCAGCTCAGCATTTAACACCATCATCCCCCAGCAGCTGGTCAGTAAGCTGGACCTGCTTGGACTGAACACCTCAACTTGCAACTGGAGCCTGGATTTTCTTTACCGGAAGAACACACACAGGCCAGATCGGACACTGTCATGTCACAGGTTGACCCCTTGGGGGGGTTATGTGTTAACTCAATTATGTGGCTATTGCTCCCTGGCTTCACCTGCCCTTAATAAGCAGGTAATTAGGAACATCTGCAGGTGAATTCAGGGAGTAGTAGGCTTGGGTTTAAGTTTTGTATGGGTTGTGGGTTATTGCTCCTCTAAGAGCTTCCCTATTCTCTGATTTTAAGTGCAATATGTTGGTGGAATGCAATGGTTTAAAAATACTGAGTTATTTTGTCTATCAATGACCAATGAAAATATGCCACTGGCATATGCCACTTTTAGGCAGAATATACCAGTGTCATATGTTGCCTTTAAGTGGAATATGCCCCTGGAATAGGACAATTTTGAAAAATAAATCTATTTTGGCTGCATATGACAATAAAATAAGAATGTGCCAGTGGAATATACTGATTTTAAGTGGAATGTGCAGCTGGAATACAATGGTTTTGCAATACTAAACTATTTTTTCTACATATGGCTATATAATGGGAATATGCCACTTTTAGGTGGAATATGCCTGTGGCCACTGGAATATGCCACTGGAATATGACGATTTCATAATATGGACCTACTACTATTTCCTCATTCGGCTATATAATGAGAATAAGAAAATGATATATGACGATTTCATAATATGGACCTACTACTATTTCCTCATTCGGCTATATAATGAGAATATGCCACTGGTATATTTTAAGTGGAATATTCTCATTATATAGCCAAATGAGGAAATAGTAGTTCAATATTGTAAAACAATTGTATTCTACTGGCATATTCCACTTAAAATCAGTAAATGCCACTAGTGTATTTTAGGAAAGTAGGTCCATATTATGGAACCGTCATATTCCAATGGCGTATTCTCATTATATAACTATATTTAAACAAATTGTTCAGTATTGTAAAACCCTTGTATTCCAGGGGCATATTCCACCTAAATTCGGCATGTGCCAGTGGCACATTCTTATTATATCATCAAATTTTGCCAAAATAGCTTCATGTTATAAAATAGTCATATTCCAGTGGCATATTCCACTCCAAGGCATCATATGCCACTGGCATATTCCACCTAAAAGTGGCATATGCCAGTGGCATATTCTCATTTTATAATCTTAAATATTAAGAGGGGAGTTTGGTGGGGTAGATTGGAGCCTATCCCAGTTACTTTATCTTAACTCATTAAGCACATGTCCGAGAAAATTTCTTCCATTCCAACACCTTCACCACCATGGGCAAGACCAAGGAGCTGTCAAAGGACATCAGGGACAAGATTGCAGACCTACTCAAGACTGGAATGGGTTACAAGACCTTCAGCAAGAAGCTTGGTGAAAAGATAACAACAGTTGGTGCGATTTTCATAAATGGAAGCAATATTAAATGACCCTCAATTGCCCTCAGTCTGGAGCTACATGCAATATCTTTCCTCATGGGGTGAGGATGATCATGAGAAAGGTGAGGGATCAGCCCAGAACTACACAAGTTGAGCTTATTAATGATAAGTTCCCTCAGCTTTGCGAACAGTTGATTAACTGAATGCTCAACTTTAGTCAATGAACAGAATTCTCACATAGTTCCCATGTTTCTTGCAACTGGTCAGTAACCATTCAGGCACGAGGCACTTTGTGGCAGATTGCTACACCTTTACATTTTTAAGTATTTCATCCAACTAAAAAATCTATGTAAAAGTGACAGATATGGTTATATTCTGAGGGCCCCTGGTTGGTCGTATCTTTTTCTTCCTCTTTCGGTTTTTCCCTTCAGGGGTCGCCACAGCGAATCATATGTCTCCACCTAGTCCTATCTTCTGCATCCTCTAGCCTTACACCAACTAACTTCATGTCCTCTTTCAGCACATCCATAAATCTCCTTTTCAGTCTTCCTCTCAGCCTCCTGC
>JBBKCR010000006.1:21858446-21872753 GCA_037577295.1 Ladigesia roloffi | reverse complement strand
TATATATATATGAGATCAACTTAGAGGACAGGTAACAGTGCTGGACTGGAACTGGAATCATTGATATGAATCGTTTTATAGAGGTCAGATAGATCCAATTATTTAGCATTAAACCAATTATTTAAATCATGCTTATTTTTTTAAATAAATAATAATTAAACTCATCTTAGAAATAGGCACTGTTAAACATTAACAGGTAACAGCAGAAACAAAGCAAATGCACCCACCATAAAATAAAGGTTGTTATTTTAGGTTACTCATATATAGCACTCGGCTCAGCAGACAATATTTTGATTGTTCATTTTAGTCTCAAAACTTGTTTGTTTTATTTTGAGATTATCTTTATTTTGACTGCTTCCATCTCTCTCCTTTGTACAAATGATGTTCCATATACAGTATGGTGATGATAATTAACAAGCAGGAGTATGGTAAATGGGATTCTATTCTACAGTGTACACAAAATTGTGATTTAGAATTAAACACAATCCTTAGCTGATTCTTTCCAGGACATAAAACACATATCGATCAAACATTGCATCAACTCTGAACAATGTTTTGCACAAAATACAAAGTACAAATGGAAGCTATATTAATTTAGTTGAACAATATGCGTGCTATATCAAGTTAAGCCAAACATTTACAATAAAAAACAGATCAAAAGTGAACATTTCAGTTTCAACACAGAAGCGTAATTTGTTTTAATGAAATAGTATGTCTTTAGAACATTGAAGTATTAAAGAAAGAAAGTGCTTTCATCAGACATGTAAAAAAATAATTTGTACACCTCCTATCCCACTAAGGGCATCCCCTACAGACAGTTTCTTGTACTGTAGTGATGGATCCATCTTTTGGGCTTGCTTAATCTCTGAATGTGCTTTCAGGCATGCTCTGTCATTTGTTAAATGGCAGGCAAGCTGGTAATATGACAGTAGCACATGCTGGTCCAGCTAAAGGCTCAGCCACTTCTCCTTCCAGCTCGGTCCATGTACATTTCTCTGGACTGTAGCAGATGGTAGATGACTTGTAAGCCCCCTGCAACAGAGCATTTTTCAGATAAAACAGTTTACCATGCAGGATTACACCAAACTTTAGGTAGCACCTACACACTAAAGAGTGCATATACACAATATGGACAAAAGATTTGGGGCACATCTTTTTTTTCATGGCTTTTGCTAGACCCATTGCTTTCAGTGAAGGGGAATCGTAATGCTTTAGCATACCAATACATTTTAGAAAACACCATGCTTCCAACTCTGTGGACACAGTTATTCCAACTTCACTGTGCCCCAGTGCACAAAGGAGGATCCACAAATGCATGTTTGGTTCAATTTGGTGAGGAGGAAACTGACTGGCCCGCACAGATCCCTGACCTCAACCCCATCCGACACCTTTGATATGAACTGGATGCCATATAAGTTCCTGTTGGTCTAATGCTCTGACATCCTGGTACTTTTGTCCATTTGTCAATATATTTTTTGTGCACTCTGTAGCCACAGATTGCAACTAGTTCATAATTTTGAGCCACCCTTCATAAATGTAAAGCAACCACCACTGACCATATACTGTACATAGGAGGCAAACCATTCTCAGCTGTGGTAACACTGATGTTGTAGTTGCATGGTATTGTGTTTGGTGATGGTGTGTGAAGCACAAGAGCATTTTTTCACTCATTAATAATACTCCTAGGTTGGGAATAATCTGCCAAGCCAAAAGTAGCCCTGTGCTTAGAATGCTCAGAATATAATATGACTTATATAGCTTAGAAATATAAAAAGATGCACAAATTACCAGCAAGATAATCCATCAAGGTAGGTGCATATCATAAAGCATATACAAACCTATAATACATTATAGTGTTACATTTAGCTTCTATGATCTTACTATTTTACATAGAACATTGCTCATAAATACAAAATTTGGATGTATTCACCATGCTCCAGCTATAGCCTCCAACAAGGAAAATGCTGTCATCCAAAACAGCACAACCAGGGCCACTGCGCCCCTCTAGAATGGGCGTCTGCAGGATGTTCCATTGATCTGCTTTAGGATCATAGCATTCCACCAACATCACATCCAGATGAGAGAATCCTACAGAGGACAGAGTTATATGATTTTTATTATTCCTTCTTAAAAAATATACATTCTATAATGTCACTGAAATCACAACAACTGGAAAAGTGTTGTTTAAGTTAAAAACAGAATCTAGTAAAAATAACCAAACAGAGAGTGGACAACAGTGAGTGTTTACTGATGTTGTTGTTTTGTGTAAGTTGTGTTGTTGCTTATGTAATTGTTCATGCAGTGTAGCATTATGTTGTTTGAGACACTAAAGCATGGTAGAGGTGTTAGATGATCTTATGAGAAGTGCTTTAGTTAAAAACTAATCAGTGTCGATGTCAGGAAAAAACCCAATGTGTATCAGAAAGAAAAGTTTAGTTACCGCCATGATAATTGTGATTAAATTTTTACATTTGCCTAATATGTCTCAATAATAATAATACAATAAGACTTCTTCTATCCGTTACTAGGAAGTTGAAATCCAAATTATGGTGAAAGTAAAATCCAGAGCATAAAAACACAAGAAAAAGGAAAAGGACATTAATATACTTTACTTGTACACTGTATTGTAGTAAAAGAAAAAAAAGATGAAAAAAATAATTAAAAAGCCATGATAACACAGCAAACACAGCAACACAAACAGAACTCTTGAACTTAAATATGTGACCTCCCTCCCTCATACGCGGCATTACTGCATATTATGTATATCTTCTGCTGCACACCACTAAATTAGTTCACCCATGTGAGCAGTACAAACTCAAAACATTGTATATCGAGGCCCACAGAACTCTAGGACACCCTGTACTCATCCCAGACCATGGCTGCCTTCTGCAAATATGATAGCCTTCTACACAGAAAAGTCTACCTGTTCTCAACTGACCTCAGAGCAGCTTTGGTTTGGATACAAACTAACATACCCACACGTTTAACTACCTGTTGAAAAGTTAAAACTAAAATGATATCTCAACATATACAGGTATGCAACATACAAATGTAATATTTTAAGTGAACATATTTATGACATATTTGTATATTGTTATACTAATTGTAATGTTGGTAGATACCACCATTCCATTGTCAATAGTTTAGGGCAGTTCAGTTAAAGATTGCTGTATAGGGTTGCCTTGACGAACTACAACAAGCATGATAAAGTGCACTGTTACCTAGTCTATTGATTGCTTAGTTTCATGCAAAATACCATAAATATCAACAATAGTGTGAGTAGTTTATTGAATTAGCAACATTTACACGTAGTGGTTTAAAAAAACAAAAACAAAAAACAAGTCTTTGTCAGCTTATTTCAGTTTATGAAACAGTAATAGGAACAATTGTATAAACATTATGAAGTGTTGGAAGAAAGGACATTACAAATTGGCAAACTGGGTAGAACATATATTTACTAGCTGTTTTATTCAATTTATACAATTTGTCCAACTTCTGAAAAATGGACATCACTGAAATTTTCATCCTGGCCCTGATTATCATGTCAAGTGCCAATCATCACTGCCGGTTCATAGATAAGGTACATTTTAATTAATTTAATATTCAATTTCATTTGAATAGAATCAAGTTATTGATTACCAGCCCTCCAGGAAGATGCTGACCTCTGTCGTTCCTAAAATGTTTTGCTAATGTAGCAGTTGCAAGCCTATTTTGCATTTACATCTATTCAGTTTCTGGGTACCCTTAGACATCTTACAATTGTGACATAATCATGTAGCAGATGTAGTGAGGTGCACTTGTCTGGAGGGGGAATCAGATGACCTGCATGCTTTTACCCATTATTGTATGGTAAGTGCTAATCAACCCTAAGCTTCTGAAGAGTGTGAGGAAGGAGGCAGCACAGCACACAATAAATAGCCATACCATTGTCTTTAGATCTAAAATGGCTTTTGTTTCTGAAGTCAGTAAAACTTTTGAACACCTGGGAAATGCTGCACAATGTATAGTTACTGAATCATCAGTAAAACATTAGATTTTCAAATACCATAATTGCAAAAGGCTTTTTCAAGATTTTCATTGCATGCAGCACTTAATGTCAGATAAGCCCTGTGGAAATCACAAATGTGTTTTTAATAAACTACTACGTTTTCAAATAAAATAAAATTTAAACAGTGTCAATAATTCAATTTCAATATTTTTTTCCCCATGGCATTTCATATATTCCTCTGTCAGTACCTTGTCTCTCACTGCCATCTTTTGTGGATACCATTGTCAGGGATAAAATTATCATTCCATCAGTGTAATGGGACAGGAAGAAGAGGTTCTTATGTTTGATACGCATCGACGTTTATATTGCTCTTCATACTTGAGTTATGAATTCTGGACATTATATTGTAAGGAGACTTTGAGGCAAGCACTGAGAACGTATTTGAGAACTTTTACTTATTTTAGCGAAAGCACTCTGTAGTTTACAGTCAGAGCTCCACAGAATCATTTCAACATACAAAATATCAAACATTTAACTCATTCAAATCTTAATTTGAGTAAATTGTATTCAGGACCTGAAAACAGGTGCACTGCTGTTAGCCTAGTGCACATGCATGTAAGCTGTGCATATAGTGCAACCATTCACATATTAACAAAGTAAGGAACGTATTCAGGAACTTACTTTTTGCTGTATCGATTCCTTCTGAAGCTCTGAGAGCACTCACCACTTGTGTTAGGGCCGCAGGTCTATCTACGTGAAATGTTAGAGAAATCAACATGGCAGCTTCAAGAATTTCATGTAATGCCTTTTTGTGAAAGTGATTTTTGCTGCATCTTTATAGGTGTAGGAAGCTATGATCATATAATGGAGAATGTGTTGTTTGTTTTCTGCGACCACTGTATTCACCAAAGTGTTTTCTCTGCCCTCTTCGACTTTAAGCATAAGGTGATTTGGGCCTGGTGTCTTGGCTAAGTGTTCAGGGTGTTTGGACATTATAGCACATTTACATCACTTTCTTTAGAGATAAATAGCAGGGGTTTAGCTCATTTCCCTTGCTGTTATTATCTTCTTCCGTAACTCATTAGAGGGGAATTTATAACTACCCTATCAGTTTAAAGAGACTTTGTTTTACAATAGTTTTTGATTACATTTAAAAGGTTAATGGGAAAAAGATATATAGACAAAAGTATTGGAACCCCCCTGCTTTTCAAGGTTTGGGCTAGTCCCCTTAATTTCAGGGAAAGGCAATCTCAATGCTTCAGTGTACTAAGACATTTTGTATAACTCCATGTTTTGTGGATGAAGGCCCTTTTCCATTCCAGCATGACTGTGGTAGAATGAAAGACAACAACAACTCCATATTAAACTCTATGTATTCTGATGTAATGTCACTGTCTCTGCGGCTGTGTTGATTACGTGTCCCAAAACTTTTTCCATATAGTGTGCATGGAGGATGCTTGCAGGCACAGAAGCATTGGAAGAATTAAAAAGTAATGCAGTACTATTATGACATTAACGTTATCAATACCTCATATATAGATAAAAAATGTAACAGATTTGGATAGTGAACTTAGTAAGAGTTCTAATATCTAATAGGTTCTATTCCTTATCAACACCACTGTAAAGAAAGTTCCTCCATGCACAAACTTCTACAATGCACCACCTGATATAAAAGTCTTCCAGATCACTTTTACACTTCTGCACCTGAATTAAAATTTTGAAATAACTGTTTATCAAAAGATAAGGCTGAAGATGTGACCTTCTGATGTACTTTGAAATGCCACTGGATGGCAGTCATGTTCAACATACAACAATGTGGAAGGCGATTACTAAACATCAATTTTCCACTCTGTGTAGTCTACAGAGGACACCCAAATTATCAAACTCCCCTGCTTTTAATTTTGACTTCACAGCATCCAGAAATATCTTATAGTGCAGTGCAGCTGTTATGATACCCCACATGTAACAACATGTGAGCATGGCCGCAAAAGGCGCAGTGGACTACACAGTCTTTACATGTTCATTCCCAATGATTATTCATGCTCATAGTGTAACCAAAAACTGTACTCTTAGGAATTTAAGGACACACATTCTTGATAACTTTAGGTTTGATTCTAATAACAGACTAAACAGGTTTATTTGGCTCAGATAAATAAAAGTTCCCAAACCGCACATTCACAGTCTGCTATGCCAGCCGACAAAATAAAAGTAAAAATCCCTACCCAATAATTTATGAACAGCTTCATAAAAGCTGTCCCCTCAACTCTGATAGCATCAGCACTACGATTTACATTTTTGTATTTGAGACTGTTTCAGACATAAATGATTTTATTTGAAATTATTTTTTGTCTTGTGCATTCATGAGTTTAAAATGTGTACAATTAAACTGCAACAATCATATAATTGTATGACTCGCCATTGTGATTTTCATTTACAGTGGGCCAATTTAGGTATAACAAAAACATTTCCAAAGATTTGATTATATATTTTAATATTTCATAATTTATAGTAAATTCGGGAAAAACCACCAACGATTGATCCCTGACAATTGGGCATGGTGATCTTAAATTTATATGCTTCCTGTTTTATTGCCGGTGCTATTCCAGGGAGATTACACATGCTGTGTGTGCGTAGATCTGAACATCTATAGCAGTAATGGGTGGACATGAATGTCTCTATATTAGAGAGGTGTCTGAATACATTTTGGCATATAGTGTATAGTGATGTATTGTGTTGTTAAATGTTTAAGATCTACATCTATACACCTCTTAACACAGCATATTGTTTCTCACATTTAATAAAAAATCAACTTTTACATTTGTCTATATCTCACATATTTGCCATTTCGCATGCTTAACTCCACAGCAAGAGTACAGCATGTCATAATACTCTTTCAAATTAGAATTGAACTTAGTATTTATTCAAAATTGTACTGTGCCATTCGACTACACTCTATGTTGCCCTGTTTTTTTATCATGTCCTGGACTCTTGAGTTTTTCTTGCACTCCCTTTTAATTTGCACGCTGTTTACTTCATCCCATACAAACTGGTAATCTTATGTTGTTTCTGTTTCTGTTATTGTGTTGCACCATGGCCTGAAGGGACACTGCTTCATTTCCTTGTGTACAGTGTAAATGTTTGGAATGACAATAAACACCTACTTGACTTTATGCTGCTGCATCAGAATGGGGATGACTTCTTTTGTCAGGCTTTAATGTGGTAGGGAGTTATCTTTCTGTTACCGGCAGTATGCTTCATATGAGTTTGAGGCCCATACCTTTTAAGTGATTTCCACCAATAGCATAGAGGCGATCATTCATTCCGGCAAGCGCATGTATGGCACGTTTAGTGTTCATGTCCTGTTTCCTGGCCCACACATCCATTGCAGGATCATAGCAGTAGAGCCACGATACATACTCCCCATTGTGCACTCCGCCTATAACATATACAAGATAGTATCTGTACCCACAGAATGGCCATTGTCCTTTAAAATGTACAGTCACTTCAATTTTGCATATTTATGTGTACATTGTCCAATCATGGCAATCCAGAGAACAAAACAGTTATTTTCTATTTAAAAGATAATGCTTTACCAAGCTGGTCCTCTGATATTTCACCATTTCATTTCAATATTAATGTAAAATATCAGGTTGAGGAATTCTGAGTTGACCCACCTGAGATGTAAATTTTGCCATTGTGGACAGACCCAGCATGAGCTGCAAGTGGCTGAGGAAGGGATGAAACATAGTTCCACTCATTAGTCTCCAGGTTATAGGCCTCCACACTGGAGAGGTATCCTGTCTCATTTCTCCCTCCAATTACATAGAGATGTTTGTCTAGGCAACAGGCAAAGAAACTTGCCCTTCTGAAAAAGATGAATCAGAAACATGTTAGACTTAAAGTACTTTAAGTATTTCATCTGAAAGCTTACTGTTTCCAAATACACATTTTGGGTGTGACACTATACCTCTCTTGCATTGGAGGGAGCTGTATCCAGCTGTTGAATCTCGGGTCATATCGACTAACAAAATTAGTGCTGTGTTTGCCTGCAGAAAAAAATACATACATTAATGTCTCTTTTAAAAACATTATTAATGATGATTGATTCGTAAATAACTGATTCAGCTGTTTCATTCATTCGTTTATTTATTACATTTACCATTTGGATTCCATTGGTCTTCTCCACCTAATAGCAGAAGAAAGTTCTCAACTTCTACTACACAGTGATGGGCACTGTTATAAGGCATTACTGTAAAGCAAAATGAATACAAACTGTTATTTTCTTAATTTAACACACACAATCAGACTATGCAATTGAGAACTAATTACAATAATCCCCGCTTTTCCACCCACGTATAGTGAAAAAATGTGTTGTTACGTTTTGGTTTAAAAAATGCCTAAAAATTCCTATTTTTTAAGTGTAAAACCTAAATATGCCACAAATATGCCCCAAAAAATTCATTTAAAACAGTTTAATACATTACCCTTAATCATAATATAAAGTTAAGCCCATACAGACTGTACTGTAATTCATGCACAGGAAGTTCTGTGGTAAAAGCTCTCATTTTCTTTGGTATAAACAGGTAAATAGAGTAATAAATTAGTGTAATACTAGTACAGTACAAAAAAACAAGAGAAACACTCATGATGAGTCAGGGGCAGACTTGTAATCTGTGTGTTCTGGAAAAGAACAGCTGTGATGAGGAAGCAGGTAGGAGGAAGCAGGTAGGAAAGCCTGTTTTGGGACCCGTTAAGGGTCGGAAGACATCAGTGAGGGGCCACAAACTCCATCAAGGAAGGGTGGCCTTTTTTGTGGGTAGGGGGTCATCAAGGGCTATGGTGAGGGCTCCACCCTCGAGGACAGCGAGGGGCATCCCGAGGGCTCCAGTGGGGCCCGTGGATATGGTTTCACCCTCGAGGACCGTGAGGGGCTTCCCGAGGGATTTGGAGATGGCTTTAACCAGGAGGACTATGGGGGGCTTCCCGAAGGATTTGGTGGGGGCCGTGGAGAGGACTATGGCCGGGAGGACAGAGAGGGGCTCCCAGTAGAGGGCCCCACCTCCAAGGACAGCAAGGGGTTCCCAGCAGAGTGGCTCCCAGGAGGGGGCTCTGCCCTTGAGCCCAAAGACGGGCTCCTGGTATTGGGCACCACCACTGAGGGGGCTTAGCTACTGAGGACACAGAGGAGCTCCTGAAAAGAGGCTCTGACTCGGAGGACATTGTGGGGCTCCCAGTAAGGGGCTCCAACCCAGATGACAAGGTTTGGCTCCCAAAGGGGAGCTCCCCAGGTAATCTTCTCTAAAGGGGAAGAGTCCCATGGGACCCACCCAATGCACCTTATGAGTCCTAAGAGAGATGACCGGGTGGGGCTTCCCTCCCCCTGCCCCAGCACCGCCCTTGGGATGTTGTGGGTGGTCTGTTCAAGCCCTCATGCCTTGTGTTTAGGTTTAAAAGAAATAAAATAATTGAAAGTATGCATGTCTGCCACCATGCCTACCATAATTTGGGAGAGGGACAAAGTGACACAGGGGGTTACTGTAAGTTATTTTAATAAAATAACTTACAGTAATTTTAATAACATGTTCAAACTCTTTAGAGTTTGAACATGTTAGCCAAGCAAATACCATTAGAAATATTTTCAATCATTAGCAGTAAAATCTGAGTTTTTTTTTGTTAGAGTACGAAAGTAGAGTGACAAGCAATAACCAAGAAACTTTCAACTGGGAATTCAGAGGTTTTCTCATCATGACACAGAACTATTTGCTCCCTACAGGATTGAACAGTCAAAAACAACATAGTTGTTATCTGAAAAGTGTGGGAGCAGGACTAAACAGACAAACTTAGTAACTGATGGAGAATAATTAGGGCATGTGAAGACTTTATGGGAATACTGGACATGTTTTATAAAGATCTAATTGAACAAAACATTCTGTGACTGCAGAGGTTTATTCCAACTGTATTTCACCTGTTATCACCTGTTGGCAAAATTCCAATGTCAAAATGTCCATTAATATCGGGTAATGTGCACATGTACTTGAAGACTCTAAATCTCAGGTCAGCTATAAAAAAAGCATGTGAATGCCGCTATACATTCAGCTAAGCTTAACCAAAATAAAACATTGTTTTATAGGTTCAGCAGTAGCACGGAAGCCACGGACTGAAAGGAATCAAAAGATGTCAGGTTACATGCTGGCAATACATGCTGTGATGAGATGTTTTATTTTTTTAGAATCTTGTGCATTGCACACATGTATTCAAATTTTAGATTGGTAAATCATGGGCCAAGTATTAATCATGAAAAATTTTATTTTTGTGGTCAAGTCACCTCTGTAACTTATGGTGAAAGTGAGCAGGCAGTCAAATCATGTGTTGAAGAGAGAGTATGTGACATCACATCTAAGGAGCACAGACTGGGACAAATTGGGAAAAAACAAACACGGAGAAAAACACAAGCATGAACTGTGCTGCTAGACATTCAGCCATGCTTAACTACAAAATGCTTTGTAAGAGAGAGTACATTGACTGAAGAGAATCAGAAGTTGCCAACCATGCAATCACATTTTGCATTTTCTCATGGAAATGCAACTAGTTTATTGCAGGTGTTGTAGTACACATCTGGGATGGAAAAAATGTACAAATAATGTGGATTTAAATGAAAGCATGTCACAGTCTTCCTCAACAGAAAATCAATGCAGCATTAAATAAAATATGTAAAGGCTGAGAAGTAGTTGCAGTCAATTGCACCTCCCTCTTTCATTGTACCCACTATAGATTTTTGTTGTTGACATGTGCTGTCTTCAACTCCTCTAACTTGGTCTGCCCTATTGCTAAAGTGACCCCCTGTTGGAATAGAGAGAAATGGTCTTTTGGTGGCAGTCATAATGAACACGATCATGTTCACTCAATAAATCTCTGGCCCGTGCTTCTGCCACGTAAATCAGTCATACGTTATGAGCCACCTGTCTATCTCTATCATTCATTTCCACTGCCACCCCTCTGCTGCCTGATGGATCGCAGTTGCTGTAAAATTAGACAGCCTTGAATCACACTTCTCTCCCATTGCCCACTTCTGCAAAATCAAATGTCAGTCTGCTGCTGGAACATCAAAGCATGGCTACACAGGAAGACCTGGGAGTGGCAGGATAACACAACTTTATCTTACATGAATCAAGATATTGACGTCTAGGCCTGTAGTGTCTCATTCACACATAAACAACTATAACTACAAGACAGGGCTCTTTACCCAACTGCTTTATCCATCATTTGACTTTTCGAACAGTGTTGGAAATATACATTTACTGACTATCTTCTACTTACTGTACAGTAATAAATTAATGCTGCGTGAACTTGCTGTTGTTGTAACTGTTAATATCAGGTGATACAATTTTGGATATTTTTTCTTAGATTGTAATGATAATCTTCCAATAATTGTTTTCTCGGGTAAGAGTAAAGCCAATACCCAAACTACTAATTCTTTCAATTAACAATCTCCATTCAGTATGCTGTGCAGTCCAGTAATAGGCTTAATCAGTTTTTACAAACCAAGCCTAACAGTTAAAGTGCTTTAATTTGTTTATTGTATTTTTCATTTTTCACCTATCAGACTTCTCAGCACAGATTCAAAGAACCATGCAGACTGCACAAGAAGTGGACTTTCCCAAAATGCTTTGCAATTTTGGTTTCTGTTAATTGTAACTAACAGGACGCCCTGTCCTGGTCATATTCTTAGTTCATCTGTTCATTGCATTGATCTTGCAGAATTTGCTGGAATAATCAGGGGTGTTCAAACCTTATGTAAAGTTAACACAATGTATATATAGCCACATAGTGTCTGAGGGAATAATACACCACTTCCTCTGGTAAAGAGCCAAAACATTTTCCTGGGTTTCACCAAATTATATAAGAGAATGTGGCCAATTTGAAATGGATTTCTTTTTAGATTGGACACAAGTCAAGGAATTTAGACTTCAAATCATTTAATTTCTCTGTTATTTAAATTAAGATAATGTAATATTAAGTTGACCTATGGCTATATTCATGTACAGTCAATACATTTAAGACTTGAAAAGACATCTGTATATTTTAGGTCGAATTATAAACATTTTTCAAAAGGATTTTCCAAGTGCATTTTATTGATTAACAAAAAACATTATATTAAATGACTCTATTACAGTGCTATTAATGTACAACTCTTTCATAATTCATTTGTGGGTCACTTAAAAAACAGCAAGTATATATTTAGATTAGATATTGACAGAGTCAGGGTTGATTCCATAGGGACATGAAAGCTGTATAACATTGAAAATGAAGTAATAAAATATATTCCGACTGCTCTAAATTTGAAAAGCTAAGTTCCAAGACAGAAATGACTATAAATACATTCATAACTTCGTAATGTCCTCAAAAACTGAATATTGAATAAATTCTGCTGTACTTTGTATGCATGTTTCTAAAATAAGAAATGATTACTAGTGATTCAAAAAATATGAAAAACAGTGTAAATCATCAACTTAGTACCTATACATATAACATATTCAATTGTATTATAAGTATTACCTACAAGTGAAAAAAAACATATAAATGGCTGATTAAGGAACCTGTCTTTATATCATTGAAAGCAATTTGAGCACACTAGATGGCACTCACTCCATTATGTATAAAGAGTGCAAATCTTAGATCTTAAAGTCATTATGTCAGTTACTAATAGTGCTTATGGAGGTCTTAATCAAATGCGTTCCCCTTTTGAGTTGTGGATCATTGCTAAGTTCTGATTGAATGTTAATAACCTGCATAACCAAATGACATCAGCGTGCTGCTGGTATGTTAGGAGGATGTGCAGTTTGGACGTTTTGATCAGTCATGGGCCATTTAATCCTCAACGCATGTGGATGAAACAAAGGAAATTTACCCTATGACCTTCTGAGGGTAAATTAAATTGATGCAAATGTAATGCAACAATAATTGCAGATATACACTGCCAATAAACACCATGGAGAGGTGGAATTCATGTAGTAGAATTTGTACTTGTAAATGCATCTATGTATTGTAGCTATTTGTATCAACTTGGCCATAGCTTGCATAGATCTGCTTAAAAGGATCACTTTTGTATTTTAAGGAACTCATACCTTATATATTTCTCACATTTTTCCCATGAGGTCTGCTTATAAAAATGTGTTTTATTTTGTTGCATTGACTAAAAACAATCATAAGTAAAAGTGATTATACGTAAGTTAGCTCAGTTATCATTGGCTAATATATATTGTGCCTCATTCAGAAAGAAGTCCAGACTGAAACAGGCCTAGCACTAAACTGCTGTCAACTGAATAGGTGGATATTTGTTAAAAAATTGGGTTTTGTGACATCACAAATACAATAAATTAAAACAATATGCAGACAACTGTCATAGGACAATCAGTAACCTATCATATTTTTTAATTAAGTCTGACACAGGTTGACATTTCGACAAAATTGATCCATTGTTAGAAGCACAAGGAAATCGTAGGTTTTGATACAGTATGATTTCAGTTGTTCTACGTCAAAAAGCCAACTACAGAATACTATATCATTTAATCAGCTAACTGAGCACAGTAAAATGTTTGCTTTTAGGATTTCACGATAGCATAATTTTTGTGCAATAATATGTCCCTGATAAATTAGTTTAATACGAATATGCGCGAGATCAATATATGTTTGATCATCTGATGATAAGTCCTCCCTAGATCATTAGATTAAAATGAATGCTGGAAATTCTACTGCCACAAAAAGGAAAAATGGAGGGAAAACAGACACAGACCTCCACAATGGTGTGAAGGCAGTCACGCTCTGATTAAAAAGTAACATTAAAATTATAGTGATACATCATTACCTCAAGCATCTAAGGAGCAGGAATTTCTATTTTACTATGGGATGAATCCATGGTAAGACATAACTTTGAGCAGCTAGAATCCTTCCAGGAAAATGACATTAAAAGATTATGGCACTCACTTGTAAGGATCTTCCATGTTTTCTTTTCATCGTCGTAATACTGCACTAAATTACTGGGGAGGCGGTCAGGTCCTGGGGGCAGACCTCCAACCAAGAGAAGCATTTTTTTGTTGGAACGAATCCTGACACATTGGAACGTAAAAACAGACAGATAATAACTGTAAATACATCATATACATCACATTTAAACTATCAACTCTGCATTAGCTGATTAGTTTTTTATATTACTCACTGTAATTCATTTGTGTTATATATATTTATATATATATGTGTGTGTGTGTGTGTGTGTGTGTGTGTGTGTGTGTGTGTGTGTGTGTGTGTGTGTGTGTGTGTGT
>JBBKCR010000006.1:21842087-21846380 GCA_037577295.1 Ladigesia roloffi | reverse complement strand
ACTTAATGGAGCTTCTTGGACATCTTTAAAATGCTCCAGAAATGTCTTCCGTCCTCCACAAAATCTTAGGTGCGCAATTGCATGCTGCAGCATTTTTTCAGGTGCGCATTGTTTATTTTGACCACTTATGTGCACACCTGTGTATATTTGTGTCTGGGACATCACAAAAAAGTGAAGAAAAAATGAACTGTTTTGCAACATAATTGCAATATATGGACCATACTAACGCATAATTAAATGGTATGTTTTAAAACTTTAAGGGTCGGTTTCCCAGACATGGGGTAATCCTAGTATTGGAATACGTTTCAATGGAAAATGTTTATTTACAGCACTACATAATCCATATCTAGGTTTAATCCCTCTATGGGTTATTGACCCTACATTTTAATCTCACACTGTCCTGAAAGTGTTCCTCAAACATTAAGTCGCTTTGGATAAAAGTGTCGGCCAAATTAACGTAACGTAATATAAAAAAAGATGGATTTACATGATATAGGCCCTTTAAAGTTTTGTTATGTTAATGGTCATTAAAGAATGTCTCTTACTGTTATTTTCTGGAGTTGTCTAATGTCAGTGTCACTAAAGGACCTAAGAATGTAAAAATGAAATTAAAAAGAGAACACAACTAACTACAACCTGTTAATTGAGATGTATGAGGCACCTGAAAAACAATGGTAATTACTAATTCTCCCCATTCTCCGCGCAGTATATCTGAGATCTTTACCAGCAGAAACTGCAAGACTAAATTGATATGATATCAGCCAATTCTCCGTTGACTTGTTATTCCATCTGAGATGGCCTTCTCTGAGTCTTTAAGCTTCGTCTAGCGTCTTGGTTCTCATGAGGCCTGTGGACTTGAAATGGTGGGGCATTCCGGGTGTGCCATGTTACAGAGGGGTGTAGAGTGAGTCTCATCATGTTAAAGCAGAGTCTGTGGACTTAATTAAACCCTCTGAGACTGCGAATCACAGAGAACATTTACAACTCTCTCTGCCCAACTGTTAAACCAACTCCTATTTATCGCTCACATTAAATACGTGGTGCTCATGAGTGGACTGCTGGCCACAAAGCAGTGCTTCTTGCTTTACAATGTTGTATGAGGTGTGTGTACATGAATATGATTATCACAGTTACATCTGTACAATGCATCTTACCTATATAACAACTGCCCTACAAAGACTGGTGATTACATCACTATGCACCATTAGGCAGGTAAATAATATTATGATGACTTTATAAAGTTAATAACACGTTCTGTATTCCTCAATGCTTACCGGACATGTATGTAAATTAAGCTGCAAAAACAGACCATTTTTTATTTTTTGTAATCATGATGTAACAAATCAAGGCCTTTGCTCACATCAGCCATGCAGTTTAATCTCACATTTTCATTCTAAGGTTATAAGAAGTGCTTCAAGCTGAACTACAATGTAGGGACAGTTATCATTTACATATGTAAATGTGTCAGTAAGAACAAAAAATAAGCCTGTTTAAATCCAAGGAATAAAGATCCTGCTCAGGATTCAATTGAAAATCATCCATAGCACAAAGTCCAGGTGGATCACCATCCTCATACCATGAAACTTCAGGAATGACAGCTTTACAGACAAAGGAAAAAATCTTCTTCACTGTACAGTAATGTAACAAGATTTCATTAGAAGCAGTTCTCATCCATTTGTTTTGCTGCATTTATTCATATATGTTTACACAATAGTAAGGGCAGTAAAGGAATAAAAATCCATAAAGATGGAGTAAAATGTCATCTGGTTCTCAAATGATAGTAACATTACATTATTATTATTTATGATTTATTATCTCACAGGGATGAGCATTAGGATCAGCAAGCTTTCTATATAGTGCAGGTTATTCCAAACATATCAATATTACATACTTCTTGTACACCTTTAAGATAATGTATATTTTCTCCATAAAACTCAGAAATTCAACAAAGGGGCAATACATTAAAAACAAGACAACGGGTGCTGGAAAAGCAGAGAGAGAGACGTGTGTAAGGAGTGAAAGTTAGTAGCTGAAACTCCTCCAGGCATATTTCCTTTGGCTGACTGCAGAGGGGAGAGTATGCTAAGATAGAAAGTATTATTTTCCTAAATGGAAGGTGTCAGATGGTCACGCTGGGGTGATCGGCTGTTCAAGATCACCGCTTCCCATCTGCAATTTGTGACGTGTGAAAGATTCAGCCCAAATGTGCTCACAAACTGGAAATCCGCAGCACTTTTTCTTATCGCCGCCAAGCAAGATAACCAGCTGCTTTACAGATCAGGGAACATATCATATTAATATCATGGAGTGCTGCGATATCATCTTGTTTGTAGAAATATTTTTGTTAACTAAGTGTGGTGGGATGGCAACCTTCAGAATGTACCAGTTTTTTGGGCCAGGGGTTAGGTCTTAGCAGTTGGGGGAAAAATCAGCATTTTTTTCTATCCCAAAATCAGAATAACCATATGTTATACGAATTATCTTTGTAGAGGACCCCAAGCCTTTGTAGGAAATTTGGATATGTCAAGTTTTTACATATATTTCAGACTGGTTCTTGTTATTACAGTGAAATTCATTGTTTACTAATATCTCTAGGAAAATGTTTATGCACAATATATTTTCATGTTAGTAATTGAGAGTCTATATAAAACTCAGCATTCATACGTTTTTACTTGTGAGGGCATTGATTCTGACCTTATAAAACAATAGTTTTTAAAATGACCAAGTAGAGCTTTATTATAAATAATAGGCCTGTACAAATAAAATGCCCTAATTTCAATCTGTTGCTACGTACTGCAATAAACACATACCTAATGTTAAAAATGCATTACTGAGCCACTTGTGTGCCATGAGTAACAGTTTGCCTGCATTATTTTGACCAAAATGAGAGCATCTATTTATCCATCTTAATATCCAAAGAATTTCTGTGGTTGATAAAGATGCTCACATCATAATATAAAACCTCTAGTGATTGGTTAGAAGCTTTGGACAACATTAGACATTAGACAACATTAGCACAATGTGTGGCAGTCTCCAATGGTCACTCATGATTCCTCTCATCTGCTTCCTTCTTATGTTCCTCTCCCCTGTTCTACAAACAAGTATCTGCATAACATCCAGCTAAGCCTAGTCTAGCATTTGATACAATCCTTGTTTTCAAAATGCTTGGTGCAATGCTTAGCTTACAGGCATGACAATTTTAGCTTTCTCAATGTACAGTGTAGTGTGTAAGTTTACATACCCAATATAGAAACAAATTAGAAATGAATTCTAAATCAACACATACGTCACACCACTAAACGACATCTAGGCTACAACTTGAGGTTGATGCCTATCTATCCCCCAGCTACTATGAGTATTGAACAGTATTGAATTCTATATCGCAAATAGGCCTACACAACTTATTACAAAATATTATTCCTGACTTGATCATTTTAAAAAGCCTACATATATACACAATAGTCAGTGTAATCTATCAGATTTTATTTGTCTGTATAAACACACAATGTGACAAAGACCATAAAATAACAAACCATTTGCTGTTCCTCTTCATTACATTTACTTGTCTGTCTCAATTTATGTAAATGTTTTTGTTTGATCTAATGTTTAATAAAATGTCTATATATTGTCATGAAACCCTGTGTTATGAAGACATAAACCGATGGCCCACCACTTGGTAGTTTTCCTCAGAGCTCACTATTAAAACACAATTACCTCTTGTTCCAAAATTTTGAACATTTAAAAATGTAATATCCTCTGAGGTCCTTCCCCTGCCGTTATATGTGTCAGAGAGTGGCCATTCAATGCAAAACACTGTGTAATGTGCTCCATATAGTGGTATTATTATATGATATTCACACTGCTGTTACAATTACAAAGACTCATTTTTTGGTCACTGCTAAATCTAATTAACATTTGATTCTGGAGTACATTTCTGATACAGCAGAAGATTTGGTGACCAAAAATGATGAAGTTACCTGATATTTAAATGAGCTTTTTAGCTCAAGTGCAAAACTAAAGAAAACAATCTGAGACATCAAACATGCATGCACTGATTGAAAAACTGTTCAAATGGTTTTGTAAAGTATTTCTTTCCTTAAAACATTGTATAAGATGTGAACTGGACACAGATTAGTTTGAGAGGAGTATAAAAACTATTATTATTACTATTATTATTATTTTTTAATTATTATTATTTGATTTATTTTTGTAAAAGGGGCTAAAACACTGGAAGTATTCAATTTGGGAATTAGGGACTGTGTAGGTGATCACCATTATGTGTGTGTGTGTGTG
>JBBKCR010000006.1:21827087-21839587 GCA_037577295.1 Ladigesia roloffi | reverse complement strand
GCATCGCTGGCCACGTAGTAGAGTGTGTGGTTTCCTTTAAACAGCTGTAATTTGTATTTCCAATCACCGTGCTGATTTCTGCTCATTATATTGCTGTTTCACACCGGTAAGTGAGCAAAAGTTTGGATTGATTGACTCTAATTAAGTAAAAAACGTTCCAAGCCATGGGTTTATTACCATGCTAGCTAGCCACAAATGTCAGAGACTTTCACAAATTATTATCCTGTTAAGATGAATGTGTGGGAGAGCAGGCGAGTGTGGAGACAAAAGGAACATACATTATTTTCCTGATGAATTTGTTTGCCACTTTCTTCTCTTTTTTGTCATTTTTTCTCCACATTTTTTCCCTTTTATGAGCACACAAACTCATCAGCATCTTTCACTCAGCTCAACCCGCTGTCACTGTATCAGTCCTAAATTTTCAGGTGTAGACAGAAGCATTACTCCACAAAGGTGTCATCTAAATACATTATTTGTTTGGCTCACTTAAAAAAAACATCACTTCCAGCTAGATTTTTACCAAAATTCCATAACCCCATTTAAGAAGACTGCACACCACATTTCACCAGTTATGACCGCATCACGATAGACGCGATTGATTATATGCATTGTTACATACAAATTCAATAATTAATTCAAAAGTATTGTATTGAGCACTTTTATTTTACATGCAATTGTGTTTGGGAAAAGGCAAAAGTTTGGTTTGTGAACACTTTAAGCAAATAAGGTGCTATTTAACTGAAGTATCCCATAACACAGCTAACGTTAAAATATTTCTGGTAAATTTCAACTTAAACATTTATATCTTCTGAGTCCAGGGCATGGGCCCTAAAGCAGGGAGGGACATAACCCTCTGACTTTATCCCTTCCCTGATCCCAAGTTTGTGATGCCTTGTGTGCATGGGCACTGAAACCATCACACTGAGGGGGACTTACGTGCAGCGTGGGGGGGAAATATGTGCACCACGTGCATGTATATACAGTAACCCCACTTTAATGCAGTTCAGCCGTCATGGATTTTTTGGTCCATCGTGGATTTTCCTGAGAAATGAACTAATAATTGTTTGCAGAAACCCCCATGCTTTCACAAAAATTGCAGATATCCTCCATATTATTTTGGCTTTTGTGATGTCCGGGGCTAGCCGCCACGTATACTTTTCCTCATGCTGGGCTGTTTATGTTTGGGCACGGTGCTTAGCAACCCAGCACTAGGGCGAGGAGGGTGTGGCGACATTGCCCGAATGTCACAGAAGCAATTACATAATTTTTCACGCATTTGAGTGCCAAAAATTTATAAAATTGATTAATTTTGTAGCAAATATTTTCCATATTAAAAATATCTGTATAAAAATATCGGTAATCATAGGCGATAAAGGTGCTAATCCAAGAACGTTATTAATTTCTCCTTACTGCCCATTGTCTGCTGGCCTTGGACGCATCCCTTGCAGCTGCAGTCCAGAATTTCCCTCCTGCAGCTACCTCAAGTGTTCACAGGTTTTTCTTTTGTGCTTCATAAAGCCCTGTATTTTCATTCCTGTAAACTAAATTAATTTAAGTAGGGAAATGGGTTTACCTTTACATTTTCATTAAGGGTGAAATATTAAGCTGAGTTTAAAATGATATTAAAGTGTGTAGGGAGCATATTTGGCAGCATATTAAGAGTTTACACTATAAAAAAACATAATATATATATTTTACATCAGGATTCACATGTTAATCATCTTTTACCTTGATGAAAATACTAGCCTAGTCAAGTTATAATTTATTTATCCATTTAAATTCAAGAAGAGTGAGTTTGTAAACACTAAATACTAAATTGTGCTGAAAGATTAATACATTTCAATCCACAGGAGTGTAAGTGGAACCTGAGCTTGATGTTTTTTGCACTCAGATATATCTGTTGCACATTTTTTAGCTGAGGGTGTTTTCTGATTAAAGTAAACACATCATCCTGTATTGCTATTATCTATTACAGTCTAAAACAAGCCATTAAGTATCAGTAACAGTACCATGTGACATGAGCTACACATATACATGAGCTACACATGAAACAAATACAACACCATGCATACATGTACACTACATGCCACAAGCCTTCATTTCCAAAATTACAATAGGAAGCCATATCTGCGCTTACACATTTCAGACTGTGTGTGCATACACTGGTGCCTGTTAAACATCTCAGGCATCTGAGCAGCACCTACCAGTGCATGGCTTGATGCATGTTTCTGGCAGAATTAATCACAGTAGCGTTACAGGTTTGGAATCATTTATTTTAGAGGATTGATTAGAAGGATAGGGAGAGTAGATAAATGTGTTTGGGAAGTGTACTAATTTAAAATATGGCTGCCTGAACTGGAAGAGATAGCAAAGAGACATTTCATCCTTCAGAACATGACCATGGCATTCAGAGCGCAAAGGGGAACAGAGGTTTTTAATGCACAAGAGGCACTACAAACAGGGTACTGGACAAAAATAGAGATTCTGAATGTTATGAACACTGATTCAACACTATACTTTATATATCATATGATTTATTGGAAAGTGCTTTATACATGACTCGTAGGGAAGCTTTGGGTAACAGATTAGATCTGTTCGTACACAGGACAGCAGAACTGCTTATTTGAGTGTAGGATTGACAGCAGCAGCTGTAATTTAGGTTCGACAATTTTATTGCATATCAAAAAGCAGTATGTATTTAAAGAATACACCAAATGAAAACAGTTAATATAAGCAATATGTGGACAGTTCTTTAGCAAGTATGGGCCAAAAAGATATTTACTATAACATATTTTCCATTACATTAGTTCACAGATAATCTAGATGCTAGAACTTTTAATTAGTTTTCTTGCATCAATTTGGTACATACATTCACATTGCTTCCTGTTTCATAATTAATAAGTCATTGTAACTATGATTTTCAGGGTAGAGTACAGGAGAATTCCCCTTTTGAGTTCCTTCCACAAGTAATAGCAGTACAATTTTTTGGGACAAACTCTATATTCTTGGGGCTGTTTCACATAAGGTGGGGTGAGTGGTCATCCTAATATCCTGGATTCATCACCAGTGCAATACGGCTGTATGACATGATTGCAGCAGCAGTAGTTAGAGTCTGTTCCATTAACAACTCTCTTGAGTAAGATTTAGAAATGGATAGCTGCTGCCATTAAATAGAAGAGAAATCCGTCTGAGGGACTGCACTCACTCTGACAGCCTGAGAGGCAGCAGAGCATCACACACACAAAGTTTCATTCAACCCTCTAGTAAGGCTGTCAGGAATGCACTTCAGAACCGTTCACATGGTAAGTCAGTTATGCTATTATAGGAGCACTTATGGTTATAGACACATTTCATATAGGGGAGACAGGGGAAAGTTGTAGCACCCCTAGTTTTATCAGTCTGTGAAATCACAACTGTACGTGTCCACAACCTATCTGAGCTAGAAGGCGATGAAAAATGTTTAAAACAAAATAGTTGAGAGACATGGGCTGGATTATCCTGTTTGTTTCCTACTTTGAATGAAATAAATTATTGAACTGACGAAAGGGGGCAAGCGATTAACAATTTTTATTAAAATACGACTTACCCCACCTAATGATTCAACATCACTTGGATATGTTATTACAGTAGAACTCTTTATACATAACACCAACAAACACATTCTGTGAGTAGCAGATTTCTACACTATCACTACTGATAACAGATAAATCTGCGTATCTTCAAAAGGTATAGTGCAAACAGAAAAGAAAGACAAAAAGAGACTTAATGAATATTTATTATAATTGTTCAGAAAACATTTTTTAGATCAAATTGTTTTAAAATTATACAATTTTGAGCGGGATTATGTTGCAATAGCTAATCGGGCCTAATGACAGCTGTGCCACCATTCTAATATTAGCTAAAATATTCAGAAAAATGTGATCTAACCCAACAGTGTGACCATTTGCATGCATAAAGTATAAATACATTTTGAATTATAACTCATTCTACATTTAATTTAATTAAATTGCAATGGAATTTCTTATAAGGTGTCATGGAATTGTTGTCAGCTCTTGTAAGGCTTGTTTAACCTTGCAACAGTAACAAAAGAAGAACCAGAACAACAACTTTATTGGCAGAGTATTAACAGGTCAACACCCTCTATGGTCTTTTTTGTACATATTGTTCTTTTTTAAATTCCTTATGCCCAAATTAAATCCAATGCTTGTTGTTAATTGCATTTCTTTCTATATTTCATCAAAATGAGAAATGAAACTTCCTAAATTAAGTCTCATCACCAGTACACATCAGTCATATGATGAGAGAAAACAGGAGTGTTTTCGTGGGGTTCTGAGGAATGCCAGTGTGTAGTGCTCACATAACATCCTTCTGTGCATACTATTTACCCCTGGATTGCTTGAGGCTAATGTCTCAATAATTTTCCCTTCTTTTTTGCAGGTCCTTCCCACAAAGGACTTGACTAATGATCCATGGACAAAATGAAGCATTTAAATTTATTCATTAATCATTCATCTCCAGCTCATTGAAAATGCTAAACTTCCACAAAATTAAGATTGAATATTGAAAAGTGATTGAGAGAGACAGCTCTCAGAGAAGACGGGAAAAAGCAGGGAATAAACAAAAAAGAGAAAAAGGCAGTGTGTAAAGGCGAAAGGGTGTTATAGTACAGCCAGAGACTAGTTAGGACTATACAGGTATAGTAACCAAAGGATCAGGTCAGCAGGGTTTTGGTAGGTGTAATTAGATCCTGGAATCTGGAGAAGCGTAGAATTTCTGTCAACACAGCCCCGTAATTATTCTCTTTTCCAATTAATGGTGACATAGATTAATTATCTGATGAGGCAAAGCCAATTGCAATCATTCACCCAGCTAAAATTAGATCATTCCTGACAGCAGCATGAAAGTCACCTGTTTCATTGTTATGGATTGGGCTGCAAGAGCAGAGAGGGTGGAGAGTGAAGCATGCTGGGGTAAGGGGGGTATAAGTGAGATGTCTGGCACACAGGTGAGTGTCCAATTACTCTGCTATCTGAACTGTAGGCATTGCCCTGTTCAATCCATCGCTGTCCTCGCGCCTCTGTTTGTCTGCTGCAGCGGCAACAGCAGCATCATGGCCGGGTGCTGGGTTGTCTATCAGTGAGTGGAGAAAGGCAGAGATGCATTGGATTGCTCTTGACAACTCCTCCTGTAAAAATAGGCAAGCAAATGTGATCAATGAAAGCTGGCTAATAAAGTAGGAAGCAGAGGCGGTGTAGCCAAGGCCAAGAGAAAAGACTGTCGGAGATGTTCCAACACTGCATTGTGCTTTGATATTTTCATGAAACCAGAGTGGAGGAAGGAATGAGACAGAGACAACAAAAGAAAGAAAGAAAGAAAGAAAAGAAAGGACAAAGAGATGGCATGGACCACTCCTGGTGAACTGTGCATGTGGGTTCAGTGCACATCTGTTTTAAAAAACCTCAGTGACCAGTTTTTCTATTAAACTGCCTTGCACTGTCAACCAGCTTGGGAATCTGAGCTGGCCTAGCCATGCAGAAATTCTCTGACTAACAATTATATCAGAAACAAGATCTTGGATTACGGTCCCCCGAGAGCAGCACAGTGGGCATCCGCTCCAATTATTACCGGCCATTCACAACTCTCCACTCTGCTCTCTGTTGTTAGCAATTGTCAATTATGCTATCCCTAGTGTAAACTTGCATAACCCAGAAGTGAGTGCCCGATTTGGCAGCAGCGTTACAAGATGACAGCCTCATGCTTGGTCTCTCTCTCTCTCTCTCTCTGTCTCACTCTTTCTCTCTTCTCTTCTGTGCACTACATCCCTCCACTCCACTTGAGCTAGCTGGAAGCAGTCATTTGTGCTTTAGGAAGACACAGTGACAAATCAGTGGTGCTAGTTTTGTGATGGCGTTTCTCTCCAGTGGATGTCTTTTTGCCTGTGCAAACTTATGAAGAATTTGGCTGCTTAAATAAAACCAGTGTTGATCAAAGTGTAGGAAATACTGCCGGAGAAAGTGTGCTGGACACATACATTACACAAACTTTTTATAGGTACTCAAGCATCGTCAGTTCACTAAAATTGGAAATTTTAGAATTTGATGAAGCAAAGAAATTCTCCTAGGCATGCTGGTAAATCATACAAACCATTCCAACTCCCTGTATGCTCCTTGTCACAAAGAAAACTTGGAGGTCATGGAGGTCACATGGGCACAAAAACTGTGCAGCACAGGGGTGCTAAACATTTTGCAAAGAGGGTCAAATTTGGTGAAATCAAGATACCTGGAGGCGAATAGATTTTTTGACCAGTTTTCTAAACCACAAATGTTAAATTAAAATACACACTGTTATAAAACAATTTTCATTGTCACAATTATTTTATTGTACAAATGCCAATATAACCAAATATAAGGCAGATGTAAACAACTCTGAAAACACCATTCTGCCTTTCATTCTTATCTGGAGAGCCAGATAACATTGAACAAACTGTATAGAATACCTTCAATTTCCATGAGTTTGATAAATATCTTTGTCCGCTGAAAATTTAAAACAGGAATTATGTGTAATGCAAATTAAATTATTGCCTTTGTCTTTAACAAGACCTTTTTGAAAGCAATATTTGTGTCACATCTACAGGTACATCAATAGTTATAAGTTATAAGTGCATGTTCAATAAATCCAGTGAACTTTACGTTTTTCACTGTTAATAGTGACAGAAGTTACCGTTCAAAACACTCCATTTCAGACTGATCAAGGAACAGATAACTTGCTGCTAATTCTTTGCTGTCATCATGGAAGAAATAACAGGTTTGCGGTATGGATACAGAGACAGATAGCAATAGAATGGTACCATCACTATGATTTGATTATTCGGATAGAGCTTGCAAGCCACAAATAACACATTAAAAGACTGAAGCTGCAGGGTGTATGAAATCTGATGGTAGACGGACTTTGGACAGCCATGTCGTAGATAATTCAGCTCTAATTCACTTTGCAGAAAAGCACCGATGCAGCCTATGTTCATGAAATTTAATATGAAGTTTTGGTCTTACAATGTGTTATTTGTGGCTCGCTAGCTCTGTCCGAATAAGCAAATCATACAATTTAAAAATAAAATGTTTTCTAATGCTATTTGGTTCTGCATATTTGATGCAAATCCACTCATTTCTGCCATGAGGATCGCAAAAAATTAGCAGCAAGTTATCTGTTCCTTGATCAGTCTGAAACTTAGTGTTATAAATGGTACCATCTGTCACTATTTTTTAAACCTTGAATAAGATTTGATTATATATTTGGCTATAGATGTACCTGTAGATGTGACACAAATATAGCATTCTACATATTAGATTAATTCAGAGTGCTCGTTTTAGGGAAACACTCCCATTAAGGATTTCAAGAGTAACTGAAACTGAGTTTCTAATAGATACCTGACAGAAATGGTTACAAATATGTTAAACAGTAATATTGAAAAGAAACATTTTTAATGCAATCAGTATACAGACGTCCATGTTGTGAGAAAATATATATAGAACAATGTTTTTACTATTATATTTGACCATTATCAGCATTACATATAAAAATTCTACAGCCAAATGTAGATACATTTTTGGAAGTAAACAGAACTGCTCTGAAGATATAAAATAACTGATTCCCTCTATTTCCACTGAGAAGAATCCAAGGATGCAAGTGTCTCTGTAAAATGCCCCTTTTTAAATAAGATGAGACTAAATGACATTGTTGGAACTAGATTACTGAAAAAAACAGTGGAATTCCCCATTATAAGCATCAATAGACCCTAGACATATTTATTAAAGTAAACAGCATGCTCTTGGTTTCTTTATCATTAACCTATTTTGTGTTGGTCTAGTACAGGGCTAGGCAATTAATTTCTACAAGGGGCCACATGAAAAATCTGAATGGGTTGGAGTGCCAAACCAACGATATACTAAACTTAATTCTGCTCAGTATTAGTTTTTTCCCCATTGTAAAAAGCATTAATGATCAATTTTGATATGCTGCTCCTAGGCTTGTCACGATACAGAAATGAAAACTTACCAATATTAAGGATTATTTTCTATATTACAGAGGGAGGGAAAAAAAAAACACAGGAATTTTTAAAAAAATAATTCCAAGTGTGCTCAACATTCCTCTGCGGAGGAGAGCTTCGCCACTATTATCATTCGATGGGTTCGTTAACAATTTAATGGCGCTAGGTTGTTGCTTGGCAGAGCTACTGACCAAAATGCTTAGTGACAGTCACTTTTAAAAGTGCATGCCACTATTTTTTACTCCGTAGAGAGCCAAGGGTGGAGCCTTGGGCCTTCAAAGCACCAAAGCACCACCTCTCTACTGAGGAAAAAAAGCGGCACACGCCTTTATATGAGTCGGGCTGATATGTAAACATTGGGTCCTCCAGGGGCTGCCCGCTACAATGCTTGTTGAAAATTGTTGCCTGCCGGCGAAATTTTTCTTTCCGTGAACTGGCACATGCTAAACTTATGTATCATTAACAATGCTAATTGCTGTTAAACACAATACAATTTTTTTGTATCGATTAGTATCTGAAAATCTATTTTTTTTGTGTTCATGACTGACATACCACAGGCAGGACAGGGATGCCCGAAATGCCGTATCTGACCCGTGGGCCGTAAAATGCCCAGGTCTGGTGACTCAATACAGAAACAGCTGTACAAGCTTGTGGTTTCATCATTACCCTGAGTTCGGCACTTTGTTACATTCAGACAAATGGTCAATTCAAATTACAATACAGCGAAGATGGCAGTCTCCATTGTTTAGACCAGGGATGGGCAAACTTTTTGATTCGTGGGCCACACTGAGTTCTAACATTTGACAAAATGGCCTGAAAAGCAGCAGATTCCCATTCTTTTGTTGAGAGCTTGCTAGCATAATTAGCGTGCTTTGTGGCAAAGTGACGGCTAATATTTAGTTGTCCACTCCTTATTGAACACTCTACATTCTCTGTCCACTTTCCTTTTCTTGGGTCCACTCATCTTCATAGAGGGGCGGTGGGTCAAAGGGTAAAGTGCAAAAGTGCAAATGCTTCACCTCATCAAAGCCGGTATATCTAGAGTGCGGCATCTAGTGAGGAAACAACAGAATAGCAGGGGAAATAAAACATTAGCAAGGTTAATTTATTAAACTTTTTCAAGTTTGGCGGGCCGAATCAAAACGTTTAACGGGCCGCATGTGGCCCCCGGACCGTAGTTTGCCAATTCCTGGTATAGACTCATGCACTGAGTCAGAAGGCACTGAAATAAACAGACTAAGAACAAGGCTGAAATCTGACATCTTTATGTGATTCAGGACTATAAATGAACATTTAATTCTCATAATTATCATCTCTTTCCACTTTCACATAAATGCCTCAGCATGAGTTAGGCTTCACCTCAGATGTTAAGATCATTTTTTTTGTGTAGATGTCTGTAATGTATTGTTTACAGGATTTTCTGAAAATACAATGACTTGGCTCCTGAGTGCATGCCACTATTTTTTACTCCGTCTTAGCAATGGCACTATCACCAGGAGACCACAAATTCAGTCCCCAGTGATGCTATAGCAATCTGTGGCTGGGAGTAGACGAGAACTGGCTTCACTCTTTTTGGTTAGGTGGGATGGTCCTCCCTCTCCCCATCATGCAGTGTGATGTAGCAGCAGTTTGTAATGATGCAGTGGCTGGCTTCCCAAGACTATATTCACCCTCCCAGTGTTGGTGGTAAATGTGTGATAAGGGACTCTTAGTTAGTGGGCGATGAGAAAATTGAGCAGGAAATTTGGAAAAATCTCCCCTGTGAGTCCTTATTCTCCTGCCTTTTGAAAAGTTATCAACTCTGCTAGGTAGTTTAATGGTACTCTGGGCTTGATTAACTGAATAGAATAGTAATATGAACTATGGGTTTATACATTGCCTGGCAAAAAACAGTTATATACAGTAAATTTTCACTTTAACATGGATCAGCTGAGTTGCGGTTTCAGTCCATTGCGGATTTTTTCTGAGAATCAAAGTAATAATTCTTTGTGGAAGACGGAAACTGCAGATATTCTCTGCATTTTTTGCTTTTGTGAAGTTCGGGCCTCCTCCCCCACATCCCCTCGTCCACTTGCTGGGTTGCTAAGCACCGTGCCCAAACATTAACAACCCAGTACGAGGATGAGGGGGTGGGTGGACGAGTCCTGGATGTCACAGCTTATTCATGGCTATACATAATTTTTCATGCATTTTAGTTCTAAATTAAGAAAAATATCATTTACAAATTTTGTAAATTAAACATTAACATAAATATAGCCATAACTATAAAAAGAACAATAAATGTTTTTGTACTGTCAAGAAAGTTCAACTTTGAATGGTGAAATACCGTTGTACTCAGATTGGGGAGATTTGAATGTAGCCAATCCAAAAAAAATCCTATATATTTCTCCTTGCTGCTAATTGGCTGCTGCCCTTTTACACAACTGCAGTCCAGAACTTCCCCTGTGTAGGGTCTCGAGTGCTCTCGTGTTTTTCGTTTTGTTCTTCTTAAAGCCCTGTATTTTTAAACTGTAAATTAAATTAATTTCTTACTCTCATTACCTGCTTATATCAAAGAAAATGTCACCGCATACCAAAGAAAATGTGCGTGCATGAATTACAGTACAGTCTATAAAGGGGTAACATCAGTATCTGTATTCTAGCAATGCGTGAGTTCAGTGTAAACTGTGCAGTATGAATACAGGTTTAGCTTTATATTTTCTTCCAGGGTAATGTATTAAACTGGGTTTTAAATTAAATTAAAGTGTTTTGTGGGCATATTCGGTGGCATATTTAAGTTTTTTTTACCACATCACAACACTGCAGAGAGTGAGAGAGTCTAAACACTCTGTAAAGACTTCTTCAGCATATCCCAAAAACTTTCAGTTGGGTTAAGAATAATATGGCAAATCTGGACAAATCAGAATACAGGACCTTCTTCCATTGCTTCAGAGCAGCAAGTGTTGCCCAACACCTATCTCAACCCTTAATGTATTGTGCACGTGAAAATGCTATGATTTTACTAATAATCATATACTATATAAACAAGACATTGGAACACCTGGACATTAATAAACATGGACATTAATAAATAGATTTGAAGTTGTTGTTGTTCCCCTTTACATCTTCCACTTTTCTTGGAAGGCTTTCCACACAATTTTGGAGTGTTTCTGTGGGAATTTCTGGCCATTTATTCTGTACAGCATTTTTGAGGTTAGCCACTGATATTGGATAAGCTCATCCCAAAGGTGATTGATGGGGTTGAGGTCAGGGCTCTGTGCAGATCAGTCAAGTTCTTGCACACCAAACTCATCCAACCATGTCTTTATGGGCCTTGCATTGTGCACTGGGGCACAGTCATGCACGAATAGAAAATGTCCTTACCTAAATTGTGTCCACAATGTTTTTGTGGCATAGTGTTGTCCAAAATGTCTTAATATGCGGAAGCATTAAAATTGCAATTCACAAAAATGTAAAGCACCTAACACAAACTGTGAAAAACATTTGTCTTAATACGTTTGTCAATTTACTCTAGTTATTCAGTGATCTACATTTATGATCATTTCATATGTTTTCCCATCATCAGTTCTTTTGCTAAATAGATGATTTACCAATATATGAAGCCAATCACTGCATTAGATAGGGTTAAAAGAATGTCTCCCAGCTGAAATATATGAATTATTGCTGTAATTATCCAATCATATGTTCACAAGTATTTGCTTATTTGAAGTGTTTTTTGGCCCATAAAACATGAACAACATGAAACATGTTAATCAGTTACATGCTTTGTATAGGGTCTAACAAATTTATTGGCTGTTTATTCGGGTTTAAGAAAAATGACAATTGCAAACTCACCATCTTACTTGTCCTTTAATCAGTCAGAGAAGCATAGTTTAACTGTAACCAATTGGGTCTGTTTATTTTGAGACCACACTACATTATTGTATCAGCTGATATTGGTGGGTGGACCAGAGTGCCATGGGGCCGCTAGCCCTAATAATAAAAAACAATGACATATTTATGACTGTCCAGAACATATGTGAAAAGAAGTTGTGTATTGTTTGATAGTAGCCACAGATATGCATTGTATAATTTTATTTAAGGAATAACTTCTTGAAAAAAGACAGCTTGACTGTAAAAAAGCTGTTTCAGAATGTTTCTTAAAGCCATTAGTAGATGTGTTTGCCAGCCGGTACTGTGATTTATTCAACACAAGTTTACACAAAGCTGCCTGTGATTGCTTGGCATTACAGTCAAATGCCCCTTTTCTGTTGGAGATGAAAGTCTGATACAGCATTTAGTAGGGATGAGCCGGATACTCGGCTGAAACGAGTATCCGGTACGGATAAAGCCCTTTTGACGAGTACGAGTATCATACGAGTTTTACCGGTAAATATTCCTGCTCGGATTGAATAAAAATTCTCATTGGGTAGCTGACTGTGTCTGCGTGCAGTGGCGTCTGTCAGCGCGTGTGTGT
>JBBKCR010000006.1:21784603-21806195 GCA_037577295.1 Ladigesia roloffi | reverse complement strand
TCAAATCATCTAACTCACTCCAGAACTTCTGCTTCTCTTCCAGCTCACATCCTACCTGTGGGGCATAACCACTAACAGCATTGATCATTACGCCTTCAACTTCAAGCTTCAGACTCAACAGCCTATCTGACACTCTGTTCACTTCCAGAATATTCCTAACAAACTTCTCCTTCAGGATAACTCCTACTCCATTTCTCCTCCCATCTACACCCTAGTAGAACAACTTGAACCCCTCTCCTGAGCTTCAAGCCTTGCTACCTTTCCACCTGGTCTCTTGAACACACAATTCATCCCCCTTCCTTCTCTGCATTAGGTCCACCAGCTCCCTAGCTTTGCCTGTCATAGTTCCTACATTCAAAGTCCCTACTCTCAGTTCTACACTATTACATTTCATCTTCTCTCTCTGTCTCCGCACACGCCTTCCTCCTCCCCTATGTCGACCAACAGTAGCCCAATTTCCACCAGCACCATCTAGGTCAACAGCACCATTGGGACTTTTGGCTTTGGCCTACCTGACACCCCTAATTGCACAGCAGGCTGCCCAGGGACTCAGTGATGCCCTGGTCCAGATCTAGGAGGAGATTGGGACAAGTGAAAGTGACCATTCTGACTTATGTGAACACACCACAGCACACAGTGTGAACTTTACTCTGCGTTTAACCTATTCACAAGGTGAAGAAGCGGTCAGCCAGGAACACAGTGCCCAGGGAACAGTGTGTGGGAATGATGACTTGTTTAAGTGTACCTCAGATGTGCTTAGCAGTCTTGGGAATTGAACCCACAACTTCCTGTTCACAGGTCGAATGCCCTAAACACTAGGCTATCACCTGCCTCAGCACACTAGCCATCATGTCATTTGGAGCATGCCCTGACGTTGTCAGGCATGTATACGAGCACATGGGTGCCATACATACAACTGAGTACAATTTTGATATGCTGCAATGTAATTTTGGTAGCCTGCTGTATACTCTTTTATTTAGACACCCTCATACATTAGATAGTTAAAGTTATTATAGTGTTAGCCTATTTCATTAGCATGGCCTGAAGAAAAAAATACAGAAAGATTTACAGTAATTAGTATGTGTAAATGTGTTTGTTGCAGCATGCAATTTTTTTCCCTTCTAATTTGTATTCTGTGTTAATTCATTTTTTGTGCGTGTTTTTGATTATGCCATTAATTTAGTTATGCATTCATTTGTCATTTAATTAATTTAATAGACCTACATAGAATTTAACTTGAAAAATCCTTGGAATTGCAAGTCATTGATGTTAACAATTACAAATCTCAACAAATACTAGTCTGCATCTGATTGCCTAGTGTTTGGTGTCTTTTGTGTCAGTATCCAAAACCAACAGTGCTGCCTGTAAAGAAAAATGAGTCGTATTTGTTATTTCAACCATGTTTAAAATCATTTTGGTATCAAATATTGGAGTTTATTAATTAATCAATGTATGTATTATTCTATATTCTCCAAGCCGAATGTCATGCACATATAGTTTGCTTTAAAATTTTGTAAATTTTTTTGATGCAGATAAAAGCGGAGTGCCTTTTTTAGTTTACTTTGTGCTAAGCAATCAAACTGAACAAAAGCAGGATTCCAAAAGCAAGAAAATACTTGACATTCAGTCTGACAGTTTATTTAATAACACAGAATTATGATATTTAATTTTTGTGGATGCAAATTTTATGAAAAATGTTTCATAAATTTAGAAGAATCACATTGTATGTTAATTGCTGCATAATTAAATTCTAAAAGTAGGATTGGAATGTGGACTCTGTTTTGAGTAGTCATTAAAATCTGTATTATGTTTTGTTCATAGATACGGATGAAATTCCTGCTATTGATTCCGAAAGTGACAGTGAGAAACATGGGAATTCAATCTCAGAAGAACAAATTCCTGTGGTGAGTAAAACCATGGACTTTAATAAATCTATGAGGAGTTATGTGCTCTGTCACCATTAGAGGGCATTGTGTACCCTTAAGTAAGGGAGACTGTATGGCAGACTGCAGCGGATAAGAATCCTGGGACAGTCTTTAGTGTAGTGAAGTAACCGTTGACTTCAATGATTCAGGGCTTCTCCTCTAAGCCAGAAAAGTTTACAAGTGAAGTGTACGTCTAGTATATACATCTAAGCATTGTATGTTACCCCTTTTACTAGATATTAGAGCATTGCTGTGAGGATTTCACTGCAATCAGCCTCAAGCATCATTCAGGTCATGTACTTTGTTGATGTTTAAGTTTGCATCACAAATGCCATTCCAAACGCATTCCAAATATACTGAATGATACCCCAGCACTTCAGAGTTCTGCTGCTCCACAGCCCAATGATTGACTAAGTTCATTAAGTTAAATCCTTACATGATTGTTTGACACAATTATTTGCAAAATATGCAACAATGCAATGGTAATTTGGTAGGTATGGTAGCAACATTTACTTACTTTGTTCACATTCATTGCTAGATGCATTCCCATTGTCTTCAAACTTTTGGCTATTAAATGCCACATTACCCAACCCAGACTTTCCCAGTAAAGACCTAAGGGATATGATCAGTAACCAGTGGTAATTTATTACTGATGATGCAATTTAATGCAACAAGACACAATGGTATTTGACTGCCACTCAGTAGATTTAAAATGACTGTCCATAATAATCAGTATCTAAGTCAGTGAGGTTATTGAAATTTTTATTGGGTGAACCATACTGGAATCACTGCATTTATGAATTATCATGTATAATGAGACAACATAATATTGTACTGTAAAGCTTATCATGTGGTTGAATTATTGACGTAATCAAACACTGCTAATGCTCTACCCTGCCATGTCTGCAATGCAGCCGTTTTGAGTTTCTGCTTGTTCTGTGGCTTTAAGTCTTCAGAATACAAACCTTTAATTTTGACTGACTTAGCCAGTCTTAAACACTGCAGCTTTCGGAACTTGTTGTCCTACTATATTGGGGCCATTGTCATAGTGAGCATATGTAAAGTTTTGTAGTGATTGTCGCTTTTCTGTGCCTTTATTTTAGACAATGTTTGTCATCTTTTCATGTCCATCTTGATGTGTTAAACAATTTTTCATGATATTGTTTGGTTTTCAGTCATTTCTGTGGTTGGCCGCATCAGACAGAATGGTGAACATGCCCTGCTCATACATTTAAGAAGGGGTGGAAAAGGTAGAACAGGTAGAATCACAAAACCATGACAAAGGATTTAAAAATTAAAACCGGCCATATAAACAAGCTTGCCCAGGTTCATAATGGAACTTTTGGTTATGTCAATTCAATTGGCTTCATGCCAGTGGTTAATAACTGAACACAAAATAGATTGGTGAATCAGGTTCAGATTCTGCGTGGGATAAATTGCTGCCAGGTGGAGAACATAAATGAATATTTATAGCAAATATTTTTCATCTGTGATTTTGTAACATTAATCTCAGACAGAAAAGCTAGTCCTTCGAGTATCATGGCTTAATTTTAGATTAGATTAGATTTAAATACATGGTGGCTCTATGCCACTTTCTGAAACCCAGCACTTAGTCATCATGCATCCTGACAAATTAATGATTATATGTTATCCCACCTTGTTCACATGGCAGTGAGGGCATCCTGTTCCTGCCAGGCTAGGATAAACATAACTTTCTTTTAAGTACATTAAGAAAAAGGTAATATATAAAAGTTCAGAATGAGCTGATGGAGTGTAAAGTTTGTGTACTCCTCCATTCAGTCTCAGTCACTGCAGGGTGAACACATTTTTGACTTGGAGCCAGGAACATGGTGTTCTAGAGAGGGGGGTTAGAGGGTGGGATCAAGCAAGGGAGGAAAGAAAGGAGGGGCATTGTAAAGAGAAGGGAGAATTGGAAGAAACAGACCCAGGGAGAAAGGGAGAGAGAGAATGTAGGAGCATGTGCGAAGTGACGTCTGCTGGCAGGGAGCCCTGTGGGGTGAAGTTGAGTCAAATAAAAAGAACATGTAGGCTGACAGGGTCTGCAGGAATGCTGATCATGCCTCCACATGACATGGAGTCAGGCAGTGCAGTGGATTTTTCCACATCAAACCAGTTCCTTTACTGCATCAGGTGTCTTATCTGTGACACTGTAGCATTGTTTCCAGCTCAAGCATATACATACATATACTCTTGAATGATCCCACACACGCACGTTCTTGTATCTGCTTTTACAGGACATTTTAATTCCTAAGTTAGTTTAATATTTTCTATATGCTATGTATTAGGGTTGGAGCCGAATCCCATTAAGATATTCGGAATGGCACAAATAACGTGTTTTTTACAAATACGGTATTCGGACAAATACTTAAAAAAAATATTTGTAATCGGGAAACCACGCCCCCAGTACATATCCCAGGCTAGTGTTCGGGAATAGATACTCCTTTCCAGTGCTGGCACCAAGGCATTGGAGTTCGTAGTCGAATAAACACTAGATGGTGATAAATAAAATCATTCTGTGACACGAGAAATGTCTTATCACTGCATCAGTGACGCATGTACCTGACAAATATATAGATCAGTGTTTAATGATACTATTGCTGCTACTACTACTAGTACAGCTTATAATAATAATAATGATAATAATAATAAATAATATGCTTTAGAGCTGTAACGACACACCAAACCCACAATTCGTTTCATTTCATTATTTTTGATTCACGATTCGTAAAAACAGGTTTTTTGTGCCTTTCCGAATACCGTATTTGTATTCGGCTCTACCCCTTGTGCTTAATAAAGGGCCCTGCTCAGTTTTTAAGTTGTAAATTAATCCTAAAATGAAATCACATAAAATCCAGATCACATATGAAAGACACAAGCTTTCACTGCCTTCAATTTTCAGTTACTTGGCTACTGGGTACTGTGCTGGTGCCCGAATGTGTGAGTTCCAACTTAATTTTGAGAGCTGAATAAGTACAGCTATACAGTAGACATTCACTACCTTTTACAGTGATAAAAAAGTGTTAATATGATATCTTTGAAGTAAATGAGCTTCAAAATATTCATTAGCATAAATCTGTTTAGAATTTTCAGCACAAAAATGCTCAAGATAAAACATACAAATCCCGATACACTGCCAATCATTAAGGACCCATCATATTGGTCTTCTAATATCAGCAAAACAAAATACATATACATGTGTCCTCAATCAGTATGTTGTTTATGCATGTTCAGGAATAAAAGTTAGGCCCAACACACTCCAATGAAATCCTGTTAAACCTCGTTTGCTCGTTTTTTTCTGTGAAATAAAAATCAGTCTGCTGTGTTAACATTGCTGTCAGCTCAGCAAGATTACTCTGAAAAACAACAGTCTGATATAAAATGATCTACCTCTGATTACTCATAAAAACAAAAGTCTGATATAAAATTATCTATCCTTCCCTTCACGCTGACTTTATATTTTTATGCCTTCTCTACCGAATGATTGGTACTTTTGTGGTTAAAAATGTGTCTGTTTAGTGTGCAGCAGTGGCTGAAATCTCAGACTATTCCTCATCTGATGGAGAGGGATTTGCTGAGGAGGATAATCGGTTGGACTTTTCTGCCGTGAAGCCAACACAGCATCACAAGAAGTCTGTCAGTGAGTGGGTTCGCTCTGCACAGGCACTACTCCAGACACCTAAGAAACAAACTGAACGGACCTCAAAGACACCTGAAGACTCTGGCAAAAAGAGACATAGGTTTCAATGGTAGGGATTGGTTCTTAAAAAATTCCTTTTGCTCTCTTATTTGTGCTACTATTTTCATTGTCTGGCAGCCTGTTTTATTAAAAGCACTAATTGTGGCCTGATAGCATATGAAATGTCAACTAGGCGGTTGTGTATTCCCTCATGGTGGAGCTGTGCCGCTGTTTTAGCTGCTGCCCCTGAATGTTTTGCTATCCAGCTGACCCATGTGATTACTAAAAGAGTTTTTAATCACTTTATTTTGAGTTGATAATATCATTTAAATAAATTGCAAGCTATTGAAAGCAAACAATAATGAATATAACCAGCTTGAATCTGAGATCTATGTAGCTGTATGTGTCATGTGAATGAGACCAACCTTTTGGGCATACTACGTGTTTTGTAATATCAGTTGTGGCTAGGCATGTTAAGTACATAAAATGTGTAAGAAGTCATACTAAATACCTAATTGATTCCTTTGCACATTAATTCTAGGAGAATTTATAGGTGTTGTTTGTTTACCATTCACCATAATAAACAGTTTCTGTGGGGCATTAAAAAGCATTAAAAGTCATTAAACTGATTTTACGAAAATTAAGGCGTTAAATGCCATTAAAAAGCATTACATTGTTTTATACGGGCATTAAAAATTTAGATAGTGTTGAAGAAACAAATATTTCCAATTTATCTTGAATATAGCCTGTATAATGAATAACTTTGATTCACTGTCGCGAAGAATGATAAACAAAGAACCAGTTTGGTAATTGCTTCTGGCCGGTTCGAATTTGTGCGATTTATTTATTTATTTATTCATTTTATCTGCAAATAAACGCTGACATTTTAAGCTGTCTCCTGATCCATTTCTAATTATGTTCAGCAGAGAAATATATGTTCATTGTTGCTTCATAAAAGACCGCATGAAAAATGCATTAAAATATACACGCTTTTATACAAAGGCGTGTTAGTTATTTGTTGCGTATGGCATTAAAAATGTTAGAAATGGCACTAAAAAGGGCATTAAAAGGCATCAAGTAAGATTTGAAAATCCTGCAGAAACCCTGATCTTATAGTCTTTCCCCATGTTAAAATAACATTAGGCTAATTTGCCAGCTGAGTCTAGCGTCCACATATACATTTGAAACTTTTAATTGACAGATAGGTTACATATTTTGGTGTCTATATTTTCATTTTTCGATTAATTTTTTAGACATTTCAAAGTAATGCCTAATGAGTTTCCCTTTTAGTTCTCACTTGGTAGTCTACTGAGTTTAAATGTACTGTTTCTGAATAAACGAAGAACTTGGTTAGTATTACATATGTTGATAAATCACATGCAGTGTTTACCTTTGAATTTTGTTTGCAGCAGTGTATAACTACTCTAACTATGGTCTCAGTTGGAGTCCACCCTGGAACCTTCCACATTTGTCTGTCACCTAAATGTAGTTTTACTGCTTGACTAGCAGCTTAACAACCTTATCTGTAACGAAGCACTGACCTTTGCACTATAGCAATGTTGTGGCAAGTAGCAACTAGTATGTGTAACAATGCCGCTAATTGTGTTTGTACTTCTGAAAATTACTTGGTTCTGTGGTTTTATTAAATTAACTAATTACAGGCTGTTTTAAATTCAGCAATAATCATCATGAATTGAATACTTTTTGTTTGGAAATACGAAAGCTCAAAGTAGAATTGCTTTTACAGATAAATAGAAAACCAATGTATCTCTTGCCACATTATATATTTAGGCAAAAAATATAGAAATATAAGATCATAATTTGGTTTGATTCTTTAATTTTGCACTATAGGTATCAGGCTAAAGTTGCTTGCAAGTCTGTGGCATGCTTATATATTCAGTGTTGCTCCTTTATTTTCTTTGTAACTGAATTGCTTCTTTATCCTCTTCATCTGATTATACGCTAATATTTTTCTATTTCACAATCTGCTGTCAAAAACATATGGACAAACTTTGAACAAATTCTGCTTTGGTGCACCACATTCTGTTATGTACAACAGTGCCAAGGCAGCCTTTGCTGCTGGTACCAGACTTTGGTAAAAGTTATTTAATCAAATATACAATTAACTGTATTAACAGCTCCAAGTTGAGCAACCTGTTTTGGTGAGTTATGAAATACCATGAAGTTCCATTAAATAAAATGTATATAAATAAAACCATCAAATTTGAAACTGATGTGTGGGCATAATTTAATACCATTGTGCTCATAATCTTACATATCCTGGCAGAATTTATGATTTCAGAGAATGTCAAGAAATCATAAATTCTGCCAGGGTATGTAAACTCATGAGCACGACTGTACATTTAACAACTTTAAGTCCACTTAAAGTATTAAATTAATTTTGAATAAATATCAAACCATAGAAGAAATGTGCTGACATCGTGACATCTTATAGATGATCATTTGAAATGAGCTGAATGGAACTGAGCAAATGTAGACAAGAGTAAACATTCTAACATTTCCTGAGAAATTGAAATGTCAGTTGAAGCACACACTTTTTAAAATGTATGGCACAATATACAGTTTAATAAAGCACTATATTATTTACATAAAACTTTCATCAGGTGGTGCTGCACTCACCTTATAAATCTCAAAGTTTTGTAAAAAATATTTCAGGGCATGTTGGTATGAAGGGTCACACTCACTTGTACCACAAATCTCTTCCTCTCTATCGACCATGTGGAGCTACAAACACAGCATGTTTTATGATGATGAATTCTTAAGAGTCTGAAGTCATCAACCATAACAAAAATAACTTACAAGCACTAAATGGTCAGCAGTACGAAGAAGGCTAATGTAACTAGGGTAAATGTGTAGTAAATATTTCAAATGTACCCGATTAGTGTAAAACAGCTTACAGTACTTTTAAGCACACAGTTATAGGGGCCTTATATTAAGAAAGTGGTGGCAATTTAGCCTGAACAAGAGATGTCTAGCAATATATATCTGGTTACATTGCATAACATTAAAATGAGCTATTTTTCCACAGCTTTCTTTAGTTTGGCTTCTACTTACTGAATGTGTATGAAGTTTTGTATGACATGATTGAAGTGAAAGCTTTTGCTGTGAACCATTCTGTCTGAATTGCTTCGAAGTTGGTATGTGCTTGTCTTTTCTGTCTTCACAGTGGGGGACTTGCAGAGAGGCTACACAGGCTTCAGTGCCGAAAGAGGTCATCTGTAAGCTTTTGGAGGCACCAATCTGTGTCCAAATGTACCATGGTCACAGGTAAAAGACACGCAAAAATGTACAGTATGTGAGTGAAATAGTACAATTACATACAGTTTGAGAAGTCTGAAAAACGTGAGGACAAGACTATCGACATTTGCCTTTGCAATTTAGGCCTGTGTGAATGGTCAATCGTAATGAAATCAGAAAGACTCATTCAAAATGACATATAGATGCTATTTACTCAATTACATAAGTGTTTGAACCCGCTAACAAGAAAAGACTTAATACTTAGTGGCAAAACGCATGTTTGCAAGCCCCACTTGGCAAAGCAAAGGTGTCTGGCGCATCATGGCACCCAGCTTCACCTTCCGCTTGCAAAGATGCAAGATACGACAGGTCAAAAAATAAAGAAAGAACGAAAGAAAGAAAGAAAATATCAGGTAAATGTCACTGTCCAGGCAGTGAATGGTTCACTAGATCCTATAAACTGTGTGATGCATACACTGCTGCCTGATAAAATGCTGGATAAAAATTTCAGGTTATTAAATTTCCATTAACTCGCCATCAAATATGTCTGTTTGCTGATATAACTGAATAAATATATACTGATGAATGAAGCATGTATCTCTGTCCCCTCTCCCAAAAAAAACATGTATCTTAAATTACATTTATTACATTATAAATGTGGTAACTTGTGTAAGTCTAAACTCTGAATGACCATGAATGATGTCATGACAAAACCACACCACTTTTTTGATTGCCTTTAGAATTCTTGAAGCTGGATGCATAAATCCTAATTGTGTTTTGTGTGTGCTGTTACAGAAGAAAGATCTGGTGTGTTACAGCTACATGTGCAACGTGTGCAAGATGTTTGTGGGATGCAGGCAGCGCTGTGTGAAAGACCTGCAGTGAGAGAGCCATGTGTCGCTCTTTTCAGCAAGGATTCAGCCACTCACTTGGCACCCAGTGCAGGGGACACTGTCTGTGTCTATCCACCATGGTAAGGCTCCCCTGTTAGATATGCTCTGTGTCAAAGGATTTTTAACAGGTAAAGGCAATCATATTAGTGTTCATATTAGTTGCATACCTAAGTCACAAGTCAATGTTTTTTTCAAATTTTCTTCTAGCATTTATTCAATGGCAACATAATTTTACTTAATTCTACTGTACATTCACAATATCAAAGAAACTACCGTAAATCCCCTCTTTGCTTGGGGTTATGTTTATCAAGCTTTTCAAAAATGGGAGTGTTCTGGGATCGGGATGCAAAATGATGAGTAATATCACAAGCAATAAATCTGACAAAAGTTGGGGGATGGACTCGTGTTTAATCAAATGTGGGGATGTCACCTTTACAAATGCTGGACTGTAATTTCTGTCACACAAAAGAAATGAGGTGTTTGTACAGGGGGGGTTTTCCCTGCTTCAGTTTTCAGTGACATTTAGTAATAAACTTTAGATGGTTCTTACCATTCATCTTAGGTTTCATTATTTACCTTATGCACACATAGACGTGTTTAAGTTTTTTATCCTTTTAAGGATTTATACTTATGTATAAGTGTAATATATATTTGGTGACACGGCATCTTGTCTATATAAGCATTTATAAATGTATGGATACTCACAAATAATGTATAGTAAAATCACAATTGGAGATTTAACACTGAAAATAAAGGGGAATGAAGAATAAATATTTTGATACAGAACTCATTACAACCATTCTCTGTACCTGTCAGTTTTGTTATTTCTGTGTTCGTTTTTTACATGTCAGTCAGATCCAGCTCATGACATAATTTTGATGTAATCCTCTGTTTGCCTGGTAGCTGGAAGTCACAATATGGCTATAGTCCATGGTTGGCAGGTGTATTTGAGGAAAATGGCAGAGCTTGGTTCTAGGTGTGTGGGAGGAGATGCTAAGCTCAAACCATAGTGCCCAAGACCATTCAATAGCTACTATTTTCTTGTACTTCCTCTCTCCCTGCCTCCCTCCTTAATTCACGCCCACTCTCTCTCCCACGCTGCTCCCACGTCATTGCTCAGCTCCAGGGAATGGCTTACATTCCTCTTCCTGGCAGCTCTGTGCTCATTTCCAGCAAGCCAGAGGGGAAAAACACAGCTGGATCCTTTTTTCTCCCCTTTCTTTCTCTCTCTCTCTCACTCTCACTCACTCTCTCTCTCTCTCTTTCTCTCTTTCTCTCTCTCTCTTTCTCTTTTTCTCTTTCTCTCTCTCTCTCGCTCTCTCTTTCTCTCACTTTCACTTCTGTTATTGCTCTTGTTTCCCCCTCATTTTCTCTTTCACTCCTGCTCTATGAAAGAGATGAAGATCACAATAGCTCTCACAGATGCCAATGGAAAGAATTGGAAACACATGCAGCACACTGTGTTATTGCCATATTACTCTGTGTGTGTATGGTATAGCTGTCCCTGGAAAGCCCACTGGCTTGTTTGATCCCGGAAAGTCCATTCATTTGACATCAACTTTGATCCCTGCAAAACTAGTCACATAAATGGGGGGCTCTTGAAGCCCTTTATTTGATGCATTAATATGTTTGTAGATGGTTCCCGAAAATGTATTTTTTCACTTGCCATTTTGCTGCTCAACAGTGATATCAATATAATATAGCAATATATTAGGGCTGGGGACATTAACGTGCTACTATCACATTAACACATGATTTACTTAATGCCAACAATCATTTTAACACACATTAATGCATGTTTTTTTAAATCATCTTATTTTGAAAGTGCATTGTTTATTTTGCTCGTGGTTGTGTACAGCATGCAGTGCTTCACATGTCGGCTGGCTCTCCTGGGGGTATTGCATCCCATTGCTTTTGTCCTTATTATATTGACAAAAGTATTGGTACATTTTATGTAGATTTACATAACATTTTGATGGCTGAAATGTGTGTAGTTGTCAAATTATATTTGCTATACTTTATTTTATTGTTTTATTTTATTATATATTTAGGGCCAGTCCATGGTTGCATGTTTAACTGTTTATATAAAACTGTGTATGTGAGAACATCTTGGATTTTAAAATGACTTTATATTCATATCAGTGTATTTAGATTTTTTGTTTTCTCCCAACAGCAGCTGTTCCAGTGCTTCAATGTATATTGTATCACATGTTAATGCAGGTTTTTTTAATCATCTTATTTTGAAAGTTTGTTGCAGCTCTACACATAGACATATTCTTTTATACGTCTATGGCTCTACATCTTGGCTGAAAAAATTAATGGGATGCCTTAAACCCATGAGACCTAGAGAGCTGCGTGGACAAAAGTAATACCCGACTAACTACACCACCAGAGAATTTAATGACACAGCATTTAGATACATAGACTTTGATATGGAGTTGATCCCCCTTTACAAGTGTAAAGGGGGATCAATCTTCAACTTACGGTAAATTTATAAATATTTGATCGGCACCTCTGTAACTGTGTTTAAGCGAATACTGTTGTGAAAAATCTTCTTGTTTGTTTAATTATTTGCAAAATGTTATTGGACTTTTGTTCATACAGCAGTACTTTAAAAATAAAAGTGCACGATTATCATGTATGAGCCGCCTTGATCACACCCCTAGTGCCCCACTTTTCCGCAATGCTAGTAATACCCGCATCCTGTGTAGGGTTGCAAAGGGGAAGAACATTTCCGGTAAACCTTTAACCTGGGAATTTTGGAAATATTCCAAATTGGACATTTTCCACAGAAATTTGGGGACTTTATGGGAATTAATGGGAAATAATTGGAAATTTTGGATGATATTAAGGAACATAGGCTGTATGGATCATCATAACCAGACATTTCTGCAAAAGTATAAAATTAAAAAACGTGACGAGAATTATTTATAAAATAAATGTTTTCACCGAACAATCCGTTCTTTTAGTAAATAAAAAAAAATATATAAATGTTGACATTAGAATTCAGTTTGAAGCAAAGGGACTAGGATCAGTGGTCCCCAAACTTTATTTCGTCACAACCCGGTTTAATATAAGAAATCCGATCATTTGTTCAAAATAAAACATCATTTAGTTTCTGATAATAAATAAAAAGGAAATACTGTATTTTTTCTGTGCACCCCATCAGTACCACGTGACTCGCGGCCTGGTACCGGTCCGCGGCCCGGGGGTTGGGGACCGCTGGTTTACTCAAAATGTATTGTTCATTTCCGGTGCAGAAAATGCAGTGAAATCCAGTGCACAGCTAACTCTTTTACCATAAATAGAAGGAGTCCCAAGAAAATACATTTAAGTTACAAAACACATTCCATTATCAATCAAAACGTCTTGTAAACTGTTTGTTTTTTTCCTCTGCTTGGGTTTTGGGTTAGTATCTTCGAGTAGTTTTGCGGGTTAAATATGACACATTATAATGCAAACAGTCCCTTATAACTGTGAAAATACCTTTTATAGGAACATTAAAACTGAGAACATGGAGATTTCAAGCTGCCTAAAAGTGATTGCAGCTCATAACATGTGACAGTCACAAGTTGTAAGCTGTAGTCACTTCTTGGCAGCTTAAAAACCACATATCATTTATAATGTTACTTTTCAAGATATTTTAGCAGTTATAAGGGTCTGTTAGCAGTATAGTATGTCAAATATAACCCTCCTGAATGATATCAAGCAAGTTAGTCTAGGTGCTACAGCTTTAAGCAGCTGAGCGCGCTCCCGCGGACGGCGATCAAGTTCTGGCAGACGATCACTTTTTGGCACAATACTGGCTTCTCATGAATTTACCAGACTGGTCACGGGTCCAGACAGAACATTCACTCGGTCCGGAGCCGGACCGCGGTCCGCCATTTGGTGATGCCTGATCTAACGTATTATATCATCAAAACTTACTTGTATGTATGTAGAAATGTGTAAAAAAGGTTGCTTCAGATGTTCAGAATTCTAGTGATCATTGTGTATGCGATGGAAGCATGCAAAATGCTTGCAGGGGGTGTGGCCACAAGAGACCTGCATTACACAGGATTATGCTACACTATTTGTTTCTACCAACTATATTTATGTCTTTGATAATTCCCAGTTTATTCCCATTTATTCCCATAAATTCCTGTTAATTCCCTTGGAAATTTCCTGGAAATTTGCAACCCTTGTCCTGTCTTATCTCAATGATGGCTGTGGGACTGCGTGATTGACCTCTTGCTGCGGTGACAGATGTGGCCAAAGTGCTCTGGCAGGTGTACATCCACCAGTACCGCTCACCCGCATTGGCCGGTTTCTTTTTCATTGACACACACAACTCGCCTGAAAAAATCCATTTGCGCACCACCTTCTCCAGGAAGATGACCGAGCAATTTTATTTCACAATGAACTTTTAGCATTCAAGGTGGTTTTCGCAGACTGCCCCACTGACTCCAGGGAGCTAGACACCCTTTCGTGGGGTTCACCTACCACTGTAACCTGGAGTTAAGCCAGCAGGCAAAGCAGTTGTGCTCTAGACTGGCTCTCCCTCCTTCTCTCTGCAGGCATGAGTAGGTGAGAAAGTTTCTCCACAAGGAACTCTACTGGTCACCATTTTGAATGAGTCTAAATGCATCTTGAACACTCAGATAAGCAGCTGAGTACACCCCTTCTCTGGAGCTTGGGTTCTCAAGGGAGTGAAGGACCTCTGGGAACAGCCGTGTACCAGTCTTGTTTCATTTGGTGCCCTGTGAGCAGATTTTCTCTGCTTGTGTTGATTAACACTCATTCTGGTCTAAAGCACAGTGTTGGGCATCTTGCATTCCCATCCTGAAAGCAACACGCTACTTTCGAATTCATTATTACATTTTGGGTATAACAATGTGATTATACGTGATTAATCACTGAAAAATAACTGCCCAGCATGAATATATATAAAACATATAATATATTAATCTGAAATATAATATTTTCGATACATAATATATGTACATTTTTGAAAATGGCCAAAAACATCATTTAATCCCCTGCATTTTACATCCCTTGAAATAACAGTGGTGGTTAGAACCAGTGGTGATTAGGAGTTGCACCTTCACCTCTCTGTTAACAGCACCTAAGATACACCCTAACCTGCCGTCATCAGCAAATCCATGTTTACTTTAGCACTTCCTGTTCTATTGTCTAAAGCAAGATGTTTAAATAGAGCAGAATGAGAACAGTGTGTCCAAATGTTTAATGCCTCTGCTTCTTCATGAATATTTTGGAGACATCTAAAATAAACAAAATAATTAAAATGTCTAGATAGCAGGGTTTTTTCCTTAGATTTTATTTACATAAATGTGCCCTATCCATTTATCAGCAAATATCTGGCACTTAATTTAGAAAAAGAAAATAGTAAGAAAATCAAATTGGATTGAAGGGATTTTCTGTCTGTGCTTGTAGGGTGTATCATACTGATTTAGACAACATTGTTTCTAAAGTCAACCTGATTCAAGGATAACTTAAGATCAATAGAGCACATAGTTTATTTATTAGTTTTTGTTGTGTGAATGTTTTGGCTCTTCTGGTGCATTAATAAAATATAATGTTTCAATTTACTGTTCAATTTAGGTTTTGATTCTGTCTTTTTGAACAAAGTTCTAATTGTCAAGCTTCAATTCTGAAAAGTTGATGAAGGCATACTTTGACTTTGCTCTCTGTTTTTTTTCTGAGGTGACATATCATGGTTGTGTATTTGCTCTGAGCAGATGAGGTTCTCTTCTCTCTTGTGTAAACTTGCCTCTGTTGGCTGTTTTCCAGCTTCCTGGTTCAACTTATGGTTCACTCAGTTCAGAGAGAAAACTTCTAAGCTTCTGGCCAATACTCTGTTCTTTGTCAGTTCTGTGACGTACCCATATCATTATCTTAATTTGTGCGTCATTTGGCGACGACTGAGCAGGCCTGGTCTTGTAGTAGGATGGGCAGGAAATTATTATTATTATTGTTATTATTAAAACAGTTCTGCAAATGTACATTTTTCTAAAATTCTTAAATTGCTTTATAAGATATAAATGTTTTAGGTCTCATCAACTGTGCAGGAAACAAATAGTGTTCTACTTTGCTTTGTGTAACTGTCTAAGCCCAAATTCGTAGTCTCGGGTTGTTTTACTAGTTTGTGAACCACTAAGCTTTCTCACAATGACTAACATAATTTAAATGGAATGAAACATGGCATCTTGTTCATCAGTTAGTCAGTCTTTATCAGCCTTCCGTCTGTTGTTTTCCCAAACAGAGTTTACGGGAGCCTTGCCATACATGGGGGTGCATATCACAGTATTTTGAGGTGCTTTAAACCTGTGTTTGTGTGGGCGTCGAGCAAGAATTTGTAATGGTTTAATTCCCAATTAAATCTGTGCGGTTCGTTCAAGCATGGGCGCAAATAGTTTTCTACAAAACTACACCCTCTTGGAACTCCTAATGTGCATTTGTGGAAAGATATTTACTGAGATTAAAATGTATATTTACAGTGAAAACACTGTAAAATTCAAAGGTAAATGTAAATTCTCTTCTTGATTTTAAAAATTATTTCTTTGATGAAAGTGCTTGTAATTTTTTTCTGTTATTCTTTTGCTGGAGTAATTTAGATTGTACTTTCCTCTCAGGGAATAAGAATGTTTGTGTAATTTTTCTCTGTGTTAGGCAAAGTCTGACTGTTGAGGGGGAGCAACATACAATTATCCTGAACACACATTTCAGCCAGAAGGTATTCTCAGAAATGAAGCAATCCAGCATTGTTACCTGCCCAAGAGGTCCATCACCAGAAGAGAAGACTAGACCCTTCCCTTTAATCCGGTGCTTATGGCAAAGCAAGGAGAGCCTTGAGTCTACTCAGAAATCTATCCCTACAGAACAGGTGTGTGGTTTGGCCTTCATTATCCTAAATCAATTTGAAACTATAACCAAATTTTGAATGGAATGATGCCTAATTTCATACAGTTACTTTTGATTATAATGAAGGGTGAAAAATCTTTACTGACAAAATTATTTTAAAGGACAACACTATTTTTGGACACAGATTCAAAACACTCTAAGACAAAAATTTAGTGTATAATTTCTTGACTTTTTTTAGGCTAAACTTGAGATTGAAATGGCTTTTTCATCCTCCCAGGTATGTTCAGTAGTCAGAAGTGGTGCTGAATGTGCATTTAAATCTCTCTTGGAGGCCATAGAGTCTTCGGGGCCATCTGGATGTCTCTCTGGGGCTGTGGAAATAGTGGTTCAGAGGGTCTATTTCATCTCTCTCAAAGACCACTGTTCGACTAGCTCATTTGGACACAAAAATCTTAGCAAAGCTCTGCCTGGACCAGCAAGACAGCGGCATGTTGACAGGTACCATTCTCCTTATTTACTTATGGCGCATATCACAGCTAATATCACAAAGATTTGTAACTTGCCATGGTAATAGCTAAGAACTGAGCTGAATATAACCATTATACAGACATTTTTACATAGACACTGCTATGCATGGAAATCAGCCACTGCAGGTGTGTTGAGAAAACGCTCTGAACCTGTCTGTTTAGACCTTAAACACTTCATTATGGGGGGTTTGGAAATTGAATTTCTTTTTATGAGGGCTGGGTTATGCATGTGGCCAACAGAGAAAAATGATAACAGCACAGATGAAAGCTTGCTGTCCAGCAAATCTAGCTCTCATTATCAAACTAATATACTTTAGTTTCACGTAGTCTCAAGAACACATTATCTGATTAGAACAAAATTCACTGGCTAACCTGCCACACTACTACATTTCACTGATCTTCAGACATATTTTCGCCCAGAAAAGCTAAGGTGGCAAGGAGATTTCTAGCTTACTAGCAGTTCGAAAACAAACATTCATAGGCCAGTTATTTTTAATAACCCAAACCAATCAGTTGCACACCTTTTTTTCATAAAACACCTTTCTTTTCCTAATTTAGAATCTTAAAATCTGTTAATGAGCCTTAAATATCACAATGGTTGTTCCATGTTCCATGAATGTTAAGGTGACTCACCATTTAAAAACAGCTTAAATATTTGATTTTTAAGTTATCATTGCTTAGCTCCTGATCAAAAACCTGTGTACACATGCAATACATCAGATAATAATGAACATTAACATTTGAACCATTTCAAAATTGCAAATGGATTCAGAGCAGAAGCAGATCCAAAAAACAGGTGGAATGAATGACTGAATTAATAAATAATGAGTGAATGACCGAGGTAAACTGAAGACCAATTGTGCAGTTGTTTCTTTTATCAAAATTAATAAAATTAAGAACAGTTGTGTTAGTGCTGATGCAGTCACACTAATGATACAATTGTAAAATTCTACAAAGGGAACTTCCAAGTTTTGTATCACAGGGGAGCACAGTTACATGTTCAAATTTTTCTCTGGTGCTGAAAGAAGGACTACTTGAGGCAGAGATCTCCTTTTCAATGCGTTTTTATGTAGCTGTCAATAGACTTTTATATTCATTTTTGCTCCATTCCTCGCTTCTTGATCGGTTCCTGCTTCAACAGCCATTGGGTGAAAAGTAGCAGTTGAGGAGCTGGGGTTGGCCTGTTTTCTTCTGCCACTATAGCCACTAGTTCTGTATTTGAGTATAGCTGCTATTGTAATGTCGTTGAAACTGTCATGATTATTGTTTTTGAACCGTTGGTGAGGTGTGTTCACATAGTTTACTGTGGGCTTGGTGTTCAGCCAAACATCTTTTAACAAACTCCAATGACTGACTGTTCTGGGTTGCACTCTGGAAATCATTTGTATTTGTGTAAAACGTCAATTTGTCACATGTAAACACACCACGGCACAACACCACACACAGTGTGAACAGCAGAAAATTGTTCTCTGCATTTATCCTGTTCACCCACTGGGCAGCCATCAGCACAGCAGGTGGGGAAGAGCAAGTTGCTCAAGGGTACCCCTATGGTGCCACTGGCAGTTCTGGGATTCAAACCCACAAACATCCCAAACACCGGGGCAACCTCCCTAAGCTCCAGGCCACTAGCTGGTTTAATATTTAGTATTAAAAAGGCAAAATACGTATACATTATTAATGTTACTAAAAATAATAAGTTATATTATTTCTATAGTTTTCAAACACCCTAATATACAAGAACAGTTTCAGTTTAATAGCATTTTGTAGAGTACTCACCAGTGGCAATACAAAGGAGCCTGATCCATTTGTTAATTTGTAGTGTACTAACAGCTTTGAACTCTGTTGTTTCTTGTCATGCAGACCTTGCCGTATTCTCGCAGATGCCAATGCATTAGACTTTGTGCAATGATGTTGCCTGTGTTGACTTCTGGGAAGTAGGGTGTTGGCATACAGAATGTTTGGAGTGACCAAGTTTTATTGATTAAATCCACTGTCAAAAGAGTTATGCCTCAGATGTTTGGCATGACTGTTAAATCGTTGTTGTGGCAAAATTGAGTGACATACTCAATAATTCTAGATAACAGTTTGTAAATAATAAGATGTAATTGTAGAAGTTATGTGTCACACATTTCTATTTATAATCTTTCCAAGTGTTCAGGTTGCATTATTTAAGCATTTGTGAGTGTTTGCAAATCATGTTGGGTCATGTTGCTGAAGTCAGAGCTAGCAGTATTTTCAGCAAATTCATTTTGTGGATGTTTTATAAACCACATTTATTTAGTTACTTCTTGAGCTAAAGTAGGCTAGATGTGTGAGTTTATTTTGTGCTGTGATCCTCTACAGTTTTCATATTTGTATGGTGGCCACTATCACTGTGCAGTTGAAGATGGTTGATTGGTTCTGTCTTATATGTTAATACGTTTTAAAAAAGGATTTTGTTCAGATCACTCAGCACAGCTAATATAGTATGTAGATTAATAAACAGGGTTTCTTAATTGAGGCTTTGATTTAATAATTAACTGAAGCTCTACCCAAAGTCTGGTTTAGGAAATAGATTTGAATGTGTTTGATTGTGTGAGAATACCATGTGTTCAAGAGGCAATGACTCGAGCTGTTCCTGATTATAAACCTAGGACATTAATCTCTGATAGCAGAAAAAAGGCTCTTGATACCATCAATGATCAGTCCATAAAATTCTCACCCCTCCCATATCTGTTTTTCTCTCAAACACACAATGTCTCTGTGCCTTATGACATAATGAACTATTGTCTGTGATCCATAATCACATACAAAAGAGTGTTGTGTAGATAGATGTACCCAATAGATATATTATTTATGCAAAATATTTAAGTCGAGACTTGACTTGAAATGTATTTAGACACCTGAGCATTACACCAATAAGGACTTTAATGGCATTGCATTCAAAAACTTCAATATGAATATGAAGCTTTGCAGCTGTAAGAGCTTTCACTATTTTGGAAGTCTTTCCAAAAACTTTTGCAGGGTCTTTGTGGGAACGTTTGCCCTTTCATTCTGTAGAGCATTTATGAAGTCAGTCGCTGGTGTTGGAAGAGAGGGCTTGGCCAATCCAGTTCATCTCAGAAGTGTTTGAGGGCCTGAGGTCAAGGCTCTGTTTGGGCCAGTCAAGGGATTCCACTCCAGAGTCCAAACCTTGAAAACAGGTGTCCCAATAGTTTTATCTGTATAGTGTATGTTGCTTGCTGGTTTTTCTTAAAGCCTAATATGATTCCTTGGTTTTTGTGGTGTAAATGAAGCAGATTTGCCTTTGGTCAAATGCGTGTAAAGTAGTTTCAGCACTTAGCTTTAGGTGTCAAAACTATTAACCTCGCCCCTGTACTTTCAGATCTTTACAACCATGTAGTTTTGTCTCTGTGATGTATCGACAGAGGACCTCAATTATTGATTGAACAAGGACAAAATCTTTTGAGTAATTTGTTCTGTCAGACATTCTAGGACATAATATACATAGCAAAAAAAAATTGCCACCACAATATGCTTGTGTGTGTATCTGACAATAGCATCTTGTGTGGAGTAGGAGGGCTGGATATTGCTTCTTGTCACTGATGAAATGCTGATAGTGGTGATGTTTATGGTTATGCAGAAGCTAGTCCACATACAGGTAAAATACTAGTCAGGCTATATGACACATACCTGGTAACTCTAACACATGTCAAAACCAGACCCACCTGTTGTTACACCATCTGTCTATTTTTCATCTTTTTTTCCACCCACTGTTTACCTTGCACATACCTGTCATGGCTAGATAAATACAGGGGACTGTGGATGTTTCCTGGGCTCATATTGGTGCTCCTAAAAGTATATTATTTATGTCATAGATTCAAACTTTATACTTTGCAGTGTGTGAAACTGCTCATAAGAGACTGTGTGTGTGTGTGTGTTATGTGCTGTGAAATGTATGTGCGTGTGTGTAAATTCTCACTGCAAATCACTTCTGATTATTAGGATAGTGTGACTATAGTTTTTTTATTAGTTTTTTTTTTTTTTTTTTTGCTTTAAGATAAAATGTATTTCCAGTAAAATGTCTGCAGAGTATAAACAAGCTGAAACAGTGTGTGGTTCAAAGAGTGAAGAGGAGAGGAGGGGATGTTTTCAAGAAGAGGTTAGAACACAATGTGCTTGAAGTGTCTGATTTCAGTCCTGTTTATCACAAACTTTGTCCTGATTGGTGAATCCAGTGGTGGAAGGAATCCCGCCCACATTTGCCCTACCAATCCTGTTTCATAGTAACATTCTGCTGGAGAGAGCTACTCTCGGTGGGGGGGGTGTGTATGTGTGTATGTGTGTATGTGTGTGTGTGTATGTGTGTATGTGTGTGTGTGTGTGAGTGTGTGTGTGTGTGTGTGTGTGTGTGGTGTGTGTGTGTGTGTGTGTGTGAGTGTGTGTGTGTGT
>JBBKCR010000006.1:21773336-21784503 GCA_037577295.1 Ladigesia roloffi | reverse complement strand
TTTACCGACAGTAATCCAATCACATTACGGTGCTTATTCCCGCCTTCATAACACTGACCAATGACACACTTGAAACAATCAGGCCAGCCAGTGTTAAGTACATGCAGGTGCAGACCCTCTATGTGCTGATAGGATGAGGATGTAGATTAATAAAGCAAGAGTATGTGCAAATATTTAATGTGTAAGCATACAAGATTTCCAAAATTTGGGACCCTGCTCAGGAATTCAGTTGTGAATGTGGTGACTGCCCTGAAGTGAAGTACTTCTGTCTTGACTCACATGTGGGGAAATACTGTTTGAATGGATTTAGCATGTAAATGAAGGGCGATTAATTAATGTTTGCCATACGAGCTGCATAATCTCAAATGTCCAAACAGTAAGCCAGTAAGAGTTCTTTTTCCTAGCTGGACTAGATCTAGTGGCTCTAGATAGCACATTTCTGATCCCTTTCACTGTTTCCTTATATCCTTCTTTGGTTTGTTTATTGTGGAACATTTCAGTAAATGTAAAAGTCTTTCTGTCTCATTAGCTGCAAATGAGGACCCTCTCAGTCCGTCACCACGACCTCGTGAGCCCTCCACAGGAGAATTGCAGCCCATGCCCACATCACCAGGCACAGACATGCAGAGCCCAGCTGTCCAAGATACTTCACTTTTTTCCAGCCCTGTGGCTCTCCGCTCTGGTAAATCTCTTTATATGTCTGTGTGGGACTGACTGCAGTACTACTGAATTAGCATGATAGGAGTCAGTATTTGGGGCACACACAGCAAAATATTTAACAGCTATCATTTGGCTTTCTAGTGAATGTATACAGCAGTTGAGAATGTTGTTATCAGTTCCACAGAGTGAAGTTGATATGAGTTCTCCACTTATATATGATACACCAAGCCGTGGAACCCCAGCTCGTCAGAGGCCTGACCTGGGCTCTGTCAGAAAGGCTCCGCAAGTGGAACTGAACTCCGAGCCTGTGAGTGAGACGCCTGCATCGAAGTTTTAGACCCAATTTAATGAGAAGACGATGCTTTTTTTATTGTGTTCTCTGATAAGTTAAATGGGTATTTTACAGCAAGGTAATGTGATGTGAAAATGATAAACAGTGAAGCTGTTGCTTTTGAAGCAAGCTTTATAGCTTAAATTAATTGAGTGTTTTCTTTTCGAATTTAAATAGTCTTGCTTGATCAGTACATGGTCTGAGTTTTCATGGGTCTTAGGATACATTTTCTCTCCACCCCCCTTTCAGCCCTCTGGAGATGCCACTGTAGCCAGCGAACAGAACGCTGGCCAGAGGTTAGTCATCTGGGGCACCGACGTTAATGTGGGAACCTGCAAGGAGAAGTTTCAGGTAATGGAACATGAACATCTCAGAACAATGACAGATTTCTTAGCAAAGATTTGGCATAAAAAATAAATGGTTTTTAACAGTGACATTGTTTAACATTGTCAGTGTGTACACTTATTGTGGAGAACTGAGCAGTTTTTTTTTGTTGTTGCAGCGTTTCCTGCAGCGATTCATTGACCCCACATCCCAAGAGGATGAGAACGCTAGTCTGGATCTGAATGAGCCTCTGTACATGCAGAAACTGGATGAGGTGAGCCAAATCTGGATCCATTATATGGTGGTTGATCTTTTTGTATTTCCCTCAGACTATGAGGCATGTCTGTTTGATAATGACTCAGACTAACGCCTAAAGGCATCTGGAAATACAGCTGCTTTTGCCTATAGATAATTTCTTTTACAAGTTCGCATGAATGTTTTTTGTAGATCAGTGTTGTTGGAGAGCCAGTGTTGAATGTAAACTGTGGCCACATTCAGACGTTTGATGCTGACCTGTACCGCCAGCTGATCTGTTATCCTCAGGTAAGTGAGGTTTCAGTGTTCTGTTATATTTTGTGGTTCATTTATTGTTCAGGTAAATTACCCTAATTCCGGACTATAAGCCGCTACATTTTTCACAAACTTTGAACAGTGTGGCTTAAAATACGGTGTGGCTAACGCATGTCCATGCATCCCAAAACATTTAGCCTTGTAATCAGAACTTAGATTGGGACCAAAAATTTAGCCCGATTACCTCGTGTCCGAGCCCAGCACTGCCCGACACATTAACTAATTTTCGTCCTGAGCCTGATTTAAACCCAGCATTATTTGAAATACATGGGCCGTTTAAATGCTTGATCATGGCACGGCATGGCCTTAGGATAGAGGCAGGGAAAATCGTCCCGACCCACAGACCGGCTCGGGCTCGGGCCGGGTTTAGCCAGAAAATCTGAACTGTATTCGTAACCTGACCCCGGCGCCAGACCTCATATTATAGCATGAGAAACTTGCAGCTTAAAATCCAGTGCGGCTTGTACAAGTACAAAATGGATTTTCATTCTAAAATTAGAGCATGCGGTTTTTAATCAGGTGCGCTATTTAGTCTGGAATTGACGGAATTGAACTCTATTCTATTCTTTCTAGGACTTTGCACATTATTGTTGCGTGTGTTCAAGCTATTACTGAAACTTTTAAGGGAAATTTATTCATTTACAAGGTTTTGTAAAACTATGTTCAGGCTTGTTGAAATGGGTGGGTGGATGATTCCTGACTTTGTAAGAAGATATCTTTCTAAACAAATGGATGTCCTGTTAATTTTTATATTTATAATAGCTGTTTGTTCAGAGTTTAATTTCAGCTGCCTTTAAGTGATTTGTCCTCTATTGACGTAGTCTTTTGTTGTACTGACTACTATTAAAGCTGATGGCACGTATAGGTTCAGCTTCTTCACCATTATTAAACCTACAAATTATTATTATTAAACCCCCATTATTAAACCTACAAACGCATAAGTTGACCTGAAAAAAAAAGTCATTTTTATATTATACATAGACCAGTGCTGAAGTGGTTTTGAAATGTTATTAAAAGATAAAGATTACAATCCTTTGTATATTGATATGTCCCCGAATAATTTCAGGATATATTTTTAGGCATATTACCCAAGTGAGTGTGAAGAACTAATTTGTTATGTGATAAAAGCACTTGTGTGTTTTTATGTATTTTTTTCCCCCTCCTCTTTGACTCCAGGAAGTAATCCCCACTTTTGACATGGCTGTGAATGAACTCTTTTTTGATCGTTACCCTGATTCTGTCTTGGAGCACCAAATTCAAGTGCGTCCTTACAATGCCTTGAAAACCAGGAATATGCGCAGCCTCAACCCTGAGGGTAAGTCAGACAGATTAGCCTGGTTACGATTTCAGTGTTCCAAGTTTTAATTATTTTGTGTGCAAATAAAATGATTTGTTACAGTTCCAATGTTAAAGGCTGTTCAGTATTAGCTAATAAATGGAACTCTCTCTCAGACATCGATCAGCTCATCACTATCAGTGGCATGGTGATCCGCACCTCTCAGCTGATCCCAGAAATGCAGGAGGCATTTTTCCGCTGCCAAGTCTGTGCCTTCAGCACGCGTGTGGAGGTTGATCGAGGCCGCATCGCAGAGCCTGCAGTATGTCGCAACTGCAATACCACACACAGCATGGCATTGGTGCACAACCGTTCTGTCTTCTCAGATAAACAAATGGTAAGTGTTTTAGACTAATGAGATCAAAGCGTAAAAGGCATTTGCACTGCAGATCCAGTTGCAATATATAAATGTCTGCTTATATCAGTAGATAGGCCACATTGGTGTGTTAAATGAGCTACTGTTACACCTGGCAGTCAGTAGCTGCCGTTTTAATAAATATTTTTTCCAGTCAGAAAAGAAATGGTTGTTTTAACAAAATTAGTAGTGATACATTGTCATGTTATAGGCATGATTTTGATTTAAATGTTAGAAGAGCCATGAATTACCTTGTGTGAATCATTTTTATTGGCAGATCAAACTTCAGGAGTCTCCGGAAGACATGCCTGCTGGTCAGACCCCCCACACCACTGTGGTATATGCCCACAATGACCTTGTGGATAAAGTGCAGCCAGGAGATCGTGTTAATATCACAGGTGCGCTAGTTTTTTCTGTCTAGCCTATATGATTCAACTCGACCTAAACCCATTCATAAATCACTGCAAAACCTTAACCTGACTACACCCACACCTTCTCATTACCAGGTATATACAGAGCAGCACCAATGCGTGTTAACCCACGACAGAGCCAAGTAAAGTCTGTGTACAAGACTCACATCGATGCCATCCACTTCCGCAAGACAGATGAGCGCCGTCTGCATGGCTTGGATGAGGAGAATGAGCAGAAACTTTTTACAGAAGAGAGGGTGGCTACACTTAAAGAGCTTGCTGCCAAGCCAGACGTTTATGAGAGGCTTTCTTCTGCCCTAGCACCTAGCATCTACGAGCACGAGGACATCAAAAAGGTGAGATTTATCTGGTTGAAGGTTATAAAAGATGACCTGCTGGGCAAAGGGGAACTCATCCCGCACTGTCAAACCAATTTTAAAACCGGCAGATATCCATAAATTCAATAAAAATACCATTTGGCTAATCAGTTTTGGGTATAAGATCACTGTGGTCTAAATGTAATCTGTAGAAGCAGAAGCCTTTTATTTGCTTAGATTGGTAGGAAACATCTTTCCTATATTTTAGGGAATCCTGCTTCAGCTATTTGGTGGCACACGCAAAGACTTCAGTCAGACAGGTCGGGGAAACTTCCGTGCTGAGGTCAACATTCTGCTGTGTGGTGACCCTGGCACCAGCAAGTCCCAGCTCCTACAGTACGTTTTCAACCTGGTGCCACGTGGGCAGTATACATCTGGAAAAGGCTCCAGTGCTGTGGGTCTCACTGCATATGTAATGAAGGACCCAGAGACTCGGCAGCTGGTGCTTCAGACAGGTGCTTTGGTTCTCAGTGACAACGGCATCTGCTGCATTGATGAGTTTGACAAGATGAGTGACAATACACGCTCTGTGTTGCATGAAGTCATGGAGCAGCAAACCCTTTCTATCGCAAAGGCAAGACCCTATTTGCTTTTCATTTGTAGCTTTTTGAAATCTCTTCTGAATTGTTTCCTGTATTGTTTTAAGGAGAACTTTGACAATGTATTGTTTTAATTTACTAGTATTAATCCTGGGTTTGATAGAACTTCCTGAGTAAGAGTCACATCTAATTGTTTTCTTTTGTGAATCAGGCTGGGATCATTTGTCAGCTGAATGCACGGACATCTATCTTGGCTGCTGCCAATCCTGTTGAGTCACAGTGGAACCCCAAAAAAACTACCATTGAGAATATCCAGCTCCCTCACACATTGCTCTCTAGGTAAAAATGTGCTCCAGCATATGCTCACTAAGGTTTTTAGGGTGCTATAATGCTGGGCATTTAGCTGTCCTTCAGTATGCTGCAGAATAATGCCCTAATAATGTGCTGTCATGTATACCTGCAATAGTTAGTTTGGTGTTTGGCATTACAGCAATATACTGCATCATTCTTGTGCACAGAAGGTAAAATCAGTTCACTACCTCATTGCTAGCCTGAGAGCAGCTTTGCCACACTACAGACTGCCATTGCTGGGACACTACAAACTGCCAAAACGGCTTCAGTACACTGTGATAACTTTCTAAGTTGGTATTGTGGTGACGGTGAAGAACATTAGCCCATCAAACCCTTCGGTCCTGTTGTCAAAAACTGCATGTGAAAGCTTGTCTGTTTGACTAACTCTCCAAGACCTCATCATTTAAATACCTGGCAAAATGTATGTCTAGCAGACTTTTAAACTTTATATTTTGAAATGTGGTACTTTTTATATTCTAATTAACTATTGGAATTTTGAGGGGATATTGTGTATTCCTATTGTGTCGTAATATCTATTCCAGTACTGTTACTACTGCATAACTCATACTGTCATTTTGTACATTAAGCTCCTTTGCACATCCATCTACCTCTTTCTGCTCCTTCTGACATTTCTTCACTGTAATCACACAATTGAGATTTGTTTCACATCTGCACACACTTGGTCTTATCCTTTATTTTATTTATTTATTGTTTCTTAATATTTATTTTTAATATGTATATATTTAATGTTAGTCTAATTTTCAAATTCAAATTCAAATTTTATTTGTCACAAACACAGTCATACACAGTACAATATGCAGTGAAATGCTTGTACGACCGCCGGTGACCTTAAAGAAAAATTCTATAAAATAAAATAAAAATAAAATAAAATAAAATAAAATAAATAATAAAATAAAATAAAATTTTATCTTAGTTTTACTTAGTACTTTTAACTCTGCATTTGTTTGTGGACAGCAAAGAAAGAATTTAATTGCACAGAGAAATGCAATTTTTCTTGTACACATGACCAATCTTTTGGTTTCCACTAGTTTCCATCAAGCTATGCATACAGCACATGCAGAATTGTCTTATGAAATGAATTAAATTAACTGATTTTCTATAATTTAATGATGAAGCTGCACTGTACAAATGTATTTCAACAGGGATAGAATAGCCTCACTGCACATTTTCAATTCTTGTCTTGTCAATCAGGTTTGATCTGATCTTCCTAATGCTGGACCCTCAGGATGAGGCCTACGACAGGCGACTTGCACACCACTTGGTATCTTTATACTACCAGAGTGAGGAGCAAATAGAAGAAGAGTATCTGGATATGGCCGTCCTGAAGGACTACATCGCCTATGCTCGCACCTACATCAACCCCAGGCTCAGTGAAGAAGCCAGTCAGGCACTTATTGAGGTGTGAAAAAAAAATTAGTTTAGTATAAAAGTAGTCATGTTGCTCGGTCCTAATTACAAGAGTTTTAAAAAGTTATTTGGAGGTATTTCTAGTTAATCTGGGCCTTGTCCTCGGCTCTTAGCAGTAGCAATTCAGAAAAATTTTGCAAGTGTGTCAAAATGGGAAACATCTGGGTGTTGATTTTGAACTTTCTCTAACCTGAATATTTACAGGCCTATGTGGACATGAGGAAAATTGGGAGTGGTAGAGGAATGGTGTCTGCTTACCCAAGACAGCTGGAATCTCTGATTCGCCTGGCTGAGGCCCACGCTAAAGTCCGCTTTTCAGACAAAGTAGAGACCATTGATGTTGAAGAGGCCAAGAGGCTTCACCGAGAAGCTCTTAAACAGTCTGCCACGGACCCTAGAACTGGCTTTGTTGATATCTCCATCCTCACTACAGGTAACGGGTTATCCACTCTTTTTAAATAGGCAGCTGTAGCTCAGGATCATAGATAGGATCTATTTCAATTTAATAATGCACTGTTTGCTAGAGGGACATTAGCAAAATTAATGGTCAGGGCACTGAGCACAGTTTTGTTTTTTGCTCATCCAACTAGATGTTTAGCTGTTCTTTTGTGTATGTAGGTATGAGTGCCACTGCACGGAAGCGTAAGGAGGAAGTGGCACAGGCCTTGAAGAAACTCATCCAGTCAAAGGGGAAGACGCCAGCTATGAAATATCAGCAGCTATTTGATGACCTTCGGGGGCAGTCAGAGGCAGTAAGCATTTAACTGATTTAATTTGACATGGTTTTCTTTGCTGAAACTGAAAAAAAGGCACTTGTTATTTCCCAGATCTATAAAAAAATAATTAAGGTGCAAATAAATGACCACTGAGTGTGAATGTAGATTCTTTGCCATCTCCTTAGTAATTTTTTTGTGTCATTGCAGGCGATCACCAAGGACATGTTTGATGAGGCTCTAAGAGCACTCACTGATGAAGACTATTTGACAGTCACAGGCAAGACTGTTCGCCTGCTGTAAAGTTGAATTCATGCGCTTCATTGATCTGATTGAGAAATTAATTGTTATCTCTTTTGTGTATGATATATATGAAGTTTGTATTCTGGTTTGCAATAAAACTTGGTTCTGTCTGCTGTACATCATTGATTTTGCTTTGTCAGACTTTAAGCAGACTAATTAGTAGATCTGTTGTCTGGAACTGGGTGCAATGAGCATATATTACAAGTAAACGTAAGCAAAAGTAACAAGAAAGTAAAGTAAGAAATTGTATTGCATTTACTATTTTTTCCACATTTGTGAATGAGTGATTTGAGTTGTCTGTCTCTAGCATAATTGAAGGACACTAGATTTATTTTAGTAAACTATTTTGGTTCAAACTACAAGACATTTCACATATGAGCTCAACTTCCAAAATGCCAGAATAGCCTTGAAGGTTCTAGAGGGTACAGTAGTTGTATATAAGAAGGGTCTTAGTTAGAAATTATTGTTTATAATTGCATTTTAATACTAACCGATTTGTTAGAGTAAGAGTATGCATTCTGCTCTTTAAAGATATTCCTGCAGAGTGATGTATAATAAACTGAAATTTTATATAGTTTGTGAAAACTGGACAGAGAAACACTGATTTTTTTTTTAGCACAAAAAAAAGGCTGAGGATCACAACTAGACAGATGGTTACATTTTTATTCTCATGAATTCTCTTCAAATTTGCATCTATAGATCTTCATTTATGCAGATAGCCGCTGATTGTTAGTTTCTGTTCTGGCAGCAGCCTGTCCCCACTGCACCTGACTACAAACATTCCCTTCTACATTTAGTGGGAGATACTACTTCACCTGCTTCCATATTTTGAGACTTTATTGCTAGAGACATGTCTCTCTGGGGCATTTAAAGAGCTTCCCATCCCTCTGGATGTGCTCCAAGCAGCCTGTGTTAAATTTGGTGCCCATTTGTGGTCCATCTTGGAAGGACCTTCAGATCACAGAATAAAAATAAAGTTAGTCCACTAATTCTGTACTATTGTGTGTATCTTTTTTGCTGCTCTTTTGTACTGTCCACTTTTGGAAACGATGGAACATGCCACCCCACCACCACACACACACACACTCCATTTCCAAAGTGACTTCCACTCCCCAACCACAAGGAAAAGTCTGCCTGAAACAACATGGGGGTAAGGATATTGCTCAGGAACCCTGAAGATGGGAACACATGACCTTTTGGTCTAGAGGCAAAATCCTACACACAGTTTGAGGAAGAAACTTTTCTTTTCTATCATGATTGTGACTAAGTGCACAAAGCAAGGTCTTTAAAGACAGGGATGAGTTTGGTGACCTCAATATAACTGAACACCTGTGGGATGAAATGGAACAGAGATTGCAAGCCATGCCTTCTCTTCCAACATCAGTGCCTGACCTCAAAAATGCTCTACAGTATGAATGGGTACAAATTCCTCCAGAGACACTAAAAAACCTTGTGGAAAATCTGCCAAGAATATTGTAAACTGTTCGAGCTGCAATAGGGGACCAACTCCATGTTATAATCAATGTATTTGAGTGTAAAGTCATTGAAGTCCCTGCTGGTGTAATGGTCAGGGGGCCCAGTACTTTAGTCCATATTGTGTATAAGATGCGTTGTGCAGCCCACCCCGTCCCTCTCGCTGCAGTGGTGGTGACGTTTTAGTCAAGTTACGATGATGTCACAGTATCGTATGCTTCTGGATTCGGCTGGAGAAGATGGCGGCCTCCTCAGGTTTGTCTCACAATATGGGAAAATTCGTAACTTAATGTTTCTCCCGTTTTTGTTCCGAAGGACACGAGGTTGAGGAGATGTTGCTTCGCGCGCAGTTCCTCCAAATCTGTGTAGGCGGAGCGTCCGGACGGTGGCTAGACTCGTTTATTCGTGAGAAATCTGTATTTTGTTTACTTAGTTCCTGTAAGAAGTGAGCAGTCATGACAGCAGCCCCGCAGTGTCGTTAGCTGGTCTGGGCTTGGTGGCTTAAATAGTAGGAGTAGAAACTTGTAGGTTCCTTTACAAATGCTAAATGAGTATACATGCATGCGCAGAGACATGCGGAAAGTTCACTTAGCGCCAATAAGTGCAAGTGCTGAAGAAGTGCATAGCAAAATATCCTGCAAAAACAAAACAGCTAGCATGCTAAGCTAATATTTGGGGCGAGTGGCGGAAAGCAGCCGATACCGGCTGTCACGTTCCTTGTAGGACACTTTAATATGCCCAAATCCAACCCTTTGACACTGTCCACTCAGAGCTGTTTTTTTACTCCAGGCGCCTCTCGATTGTGTATTTTGTTGCCCAAAAGCCTGCCTAACCCGTTCTGGCCATGCTGTCGTAGCAACAACACACGAGCCGCCTTCACTCAGCGTCGGGTCGCAGCTCTGCTTTGGGAACTTTAACTGGTTTATTTATGTTTTTGTTTGTTCGTCAAGCACGTAGCGAACTGGACAGCTTTGCCCAAGTTCAGATAACGTCGTTCTGGTCAGTTAGCATTGTAGCCGCGCCAGCTAATTGCACGTCGCTCGCAAAAATGAGGAAGTGAAATCTGGATGGGGCACTCTTCATTTAGAAGTGACTGGAGACCAGCTACCAAAACGAGCGCGCTTACATTCTGGACGTATTTTATAACTTCGACCAGAGTTTTGTTTCTAACGTTTAATTTAACTTGTACAAATCTTGTCCACCCATTTTTGTACAGTGAGAACACGCCTCATACTGATCTTTATCCTGTTATCAGCGCTCCTGCAGGCCTATGGGGTTCTGCATTTTAACAGCAGCTTTATGAGACTTGAAAGCATATTCGTCACTCTGCAACTGCTCATGAATCGTCGGGTCATACATAATTTAATTTCTGCTTTGGATGCTAGGTTAGTCCTCTGATTGTAGACCTTAAGATTAATATCTGTATTGCACCTTGGTCCTGGTGAAATGTTTCATTTCACTGTACTGTGTATATGGGTGAAATGACAATTGACCTGCTTGATTGAAAGGCTTGCGTGATTTCTAAGTCTAAGCTAAGCGAATGGTGAATCTTTGTAGACACAAAGTCACTGGCCAGTCACTGGTGTATTTCAGATCATTTTTATTTGTATATCAAATAATTTAATACTTGGATACAACATGACAGAGAATCTGTCTTGCCATGGAGTGATAATGTGTGTAATTTTTGGGCTCTGTTGCCTGATCTGCATTTTGGCTTGTGTCACTTTCACAGGAGTCAAGGTTCCACGCAATTTTCGTTTGTTGGAGGAGCTGGAAGAGGGACAGAAAGGTGTTGGTGATGGCACAGTAAGTTGGGGTCTGGAGGATGACGAGGACATGACTTTAACACGGTGGACAGGGATGATCATTGGACCTGCACGAGTAAGTGCTATATTTATTTCTTTTTTTAAAGATAAATTTAAAGAAAGAGAGGGAATAGTGAGAGGAATAATGAGCAGCTTAAATTCTGTTTTGTCATCATAGACATTGTTCTCTCT
>JBBKCR010000006.1:21745298-21758419 GCA_037577295.1 Ladigesia roloffi | reverse complement strand
CCCCCCTCCACACTCTTGATCCATAATTTGCTGGTTGGCTTTGCTTCTGATACTTAACATCTGGATATAGCTGGGGGAAAACTGATCTGAGATCAGATCCATCTGACACAGTGCTCTAGTGTCGACCTGAAGAGGGCCCGGCTCAGGCAGGTGGACGTCCCTCTCAGGACAGGGGACTTTCACAGGATGCGAGTGCTTACAAAAACAGGGCTGTCCACCCCATGGACGGAGGAAAAAGTCCACCACACTCCTGCTTTCCAGCTATTGTGCTCGGCAAGGCGCTTCTCGATTTAGACTGGCTCTTTGTAGCTTCGAGCCTCCACTGTCAGCGACCGGATGTGGCATTAGGAAAAGGCTCCAAGTGCTTGCTCTTTCTAATCACTTGCGGTCTAATAGCCTGGCCAATAATAGAGCAGCGTATTTGTGGTGTAGTAGTACACATTGTCCTCATATCGATCTGTGCAAGTACTGAGTGACTTCAGTTTGCTAGATGTTGCTCGCTTTGACACAACAGTTCTCATCAGATATCCACACACTTGCTCATAGCTTTCCAAAAGGCACTAAATATAAATTATATAATTGCAGTCTCGGGCTTGTCCAGCTGAGTGTCTAGAATATACCAGAGGCAGACTATGGTTAATAAAATAAATTATCATTAACAAGCTTTTTGTCACCTGTGGCGAAACTTAGATGAATCCATCATTTAGATTAAATTGTTTCACTAAATGATGGTGACATATTTGAAGGAATGTTGAGGTTTTATGTCATTATCCGACATAAAAGAATTCGTATTGCTCATGATTTAAAGACAAATCAGCCTTAACATATGCCCTACCACTTTTGTGTCATTCTCAAGGAGTTGTGTTAATCACAGTTATGTGAACTCATTACAGCAGTGAATGTTCTAGAATTAAACCACATCAGAGCGAAAAATGCACTGCATAAAAGTCAACTCAACCCAACGGCTGCAGCCTTCAGTGACATCAGTGCGAAAACAGCTCGGCTCGCCGATGCCCGTCTTTTTCCCATGAAGTCCTAGAAAGTGGGCCGCAGTCAGCGCTTGCCTGGCGCCACAGTCATCATGCATGTCAGTCCCTTGCGAAAGCCTCTGTTTTCCTTAGAGGATGAGCTAAGCTCCTCCTTTAGCCCTAACGATTTATTTTAGGCTCCTCCATCCAAGACCGGGACCCCCCCACCTCCTTGCTTCAATACACACACACACACACACACAGACACACACACACACACTAGTCTCTCTTCAAATCAGCGTTTACCTTGGCCATGTTGTTTCAGTATGGACCAATCAGCTCTCACTGTGTAAGGAATGTCCCTTGAGAGCGTGCCTGGCTTCCCAATAGACCCATTTATTCTGAGGACACAAGTTGAACATCTGGTTCACATTAATGCTCATACAATAGTTCTCATCCAGGCCAAACACATCTACTAACTGGGACAAGTGGGTGATAGCTCCCAGCAGCAGTGTTCCAAAGTGCATCTTTTATGATTGTTAGCTTGAAAGCTTTTTTGAATTTGCCCTATAAACTAATTTGGCTGTAAAGATATCGGTATTGGCTTCAAAAGTCATGCTTAATGCACCCCAACTGAATTTATTTGAAGAATGTAAATAGTCACAAGAAATTCTTTACAAAAACTAAAATACCAGGACTAGAGATGATCACCGCAATTATGAATAAGTTTGTATGACAAATAAAATACCATTACCCGAGAGGATCATCTTAATTCAAGTAATTTAGAGCAAAATTGTAAGAACAAGGAAATTGGATGCACTTATGATGCACCTGTACTAGCCACTTAAAGTAGGTACAAGGTGTTGCCCCTTGCTCTCTGATTCCACATGAATCATTCTGTAAACACAAAGTTTAATAACTTTGCTAACTCTGTGATCACAAATCATCACTTTGCAGTCACAAGAGTTTTATACTTGATCATTTAAGACTTAACCAGTTTGCTTTTCTGAGTCCAGCTTTGGTTTACATTCATTGGCTTACATACACTAATATAGAACTGACCTACACCAGAAAACCTTTAGTCCAGTGCTTTACCTGTGGGTTGGGTTTTTATAACTTAAGATACAGTATAGCAGCAGACATCCAGCCAATACATGGTACAAATTTGTGCCAAATATTTATTCTCTGACAAAGGTCTGAAGGCCTACCCCCAAAACCATCTCTCTCTAAATGCTTGCTGAGATAGCATTGAAAAAATCTAAATAACCTGCAAGCATGATTCAGCCCAGGGCCAACAGCAAAGCAATCTGTGGCTACCTAACTGGATGGCTATACTTTTTAAATTCAAAAGCATCCTGTTGCATACACTTTGAATGTTTGCATGCTACTGAATGTCTTAATGTGGACTTAAATCCAATGCTGGCTGCAAAAAGAAGGGTATGAATATCAGAACAAGATCTTTAACATAATTAATGGTTCATTAATGAACATAGTTCAGGTTTACTATAAATTACAAGCAAACAAATAACTTGACTGAATAGTTGAATAGTTGCCTCAGAGCTTGCAAAAAAAAAAACAACCCAAAAAACTGGTTAATATCGCACTATTACTGTAATGACTATAAATGCTACATAGTCTTCCTGTTTGAACAAATTCTGATATTCCAATTTGTATGTTTTTTTGTCAAATAGCAAGCTGCCTTTTACATTATTAAAGGGTTATGATGACCAAAGAAACAGAAAAATACTTTTATATAAGAAGAAGATTTTACATACATTTTCCAGAAGTTAAGCTGAATTGATGCTGAAACAATTCTGACCATTTTCACATATTTGCACTTTTGGTTGACCCCACAACAGCTTAGGCCAAAAAATCGAGCATGATTACATGTGTATGCTTTTGCAGCATTATGGTTTCTGGTAATGCACTACTATTGTCCTATTTAGTATCACAGTGAATTAAAACAAAAAGAGGGTCATTGAAAAATTTCTGCCCTTTTTTAGATTTTAATTGGAGGGTGCCATGTGGCTTGTTCTGTCTGGCAAGCTGGCTGCCCCCTTGTAGTTTAGTATAAGAGTTGTCACCAGTTCTCAAAAAATAGAGTTAAATTATATATTTGTATATTTTGACAGTCAATGTAACACTAAAACCAGGAACACGTTTAAACACGTTTAAGATGCATTCAGCTATGCTAAACAAAATGACATGCCCAAGGTTTGCAGACACATGCTAATTCACTATTGGATGATTAGATATGGATAAAAAAAATATCTCTAGCTCATCCCTAATTGGAGTTTCATCACTAAAGAAAATGCAGTTCCATTGTTCCATAGTACAATGTGGGGAGCATTGTTCTCTTTTTGCCAACATTTCGTTTTGAACATGGTGACTATAAGTGCACCTGCTCCAGAGCATTCCATAGACATTATACAAAGTGTGTGTACTTGAATGCCTCTGTCAGCAATGGTTACACGTTAAAGCACCAGAATTCTGTTATAAAGCACCAGAATTCTGTTATAAAGCACCAGAATTCTGTTTAAAGGAGTTTACATTAAAAAAAACAGGTTATATCCGGTACAGTTTTTAAAACATGGCTCTGGAGAATGTCACTCATGTAGAATATACTGGTATAATTACACTTTATCCAGCATGTGAGAACTACATTAAGGTATTCTGGAAAGAACTAAACTTACTGGGCTCTCCCAGGAAGATCTACTGTGACCCAAATGAATGCCTTGATCCTCACATCTCCAGATGTCAAATATAACAAGAATGGCAGAAGATGTAAAGTTCTAATTAGTTTCGATTATCTAAATGGTCCTCATCACGAAAGACTCAACTTGCTAACAATTAAGAAGTTCTCAGTGAGCCGGTAATGGCAAGGCTGGTGTGAGGAGTGCGAGTGTTTTACGTGTCACCTAGGAGCGGGGCTACGGAGACTGTCTCTCAGCAGGGGTCAGCAAGACTGCTTGTAAATGCATTGGAGTCTGCTGCTGGAGAGTTGTGGCACAACAGGGCTGCCTTTCAGAACGCACTCAGGAATGTCCGATGGTGCAGGGGGGTTGGGGGGAAGTGCTACCGGAAGTCAAGCAGAGGACAGAGACATGGTCAAACACAGAAATACAGAAATGCTCTTTTTCTCAAAGCGCTCTTTGAAACTGACCACCCTGTTTCAGAATCCTTGTTTAAAATCTGTCTGTCACATCTCTTCTAAAGCTCTTGGTGCTCCCTTCTTTAGCTCATGCCATAGACTATCCATGAAACTTTGAGACTTCAGACTGCAGGAGAGCACAAATTCAACACATAACCCTGTATGTGTGGATATAATTTCGTTTGTTTTAAATATACATTAGTTTGTTGGGACCCTTTTTCTGAAAATGAAACAGAGCAGTAACTTGCCTACACTGTATGGATGTTTACAATGACAAACGCTTTAACACAATATACAATAAAATAATGCAGTGAATTAGATGTTGAAATATACTTTATGCAGTAACATTCATACATTCATATAAGTTTGTTTTTATGTGTGAGTTTATCAATTCTTGTTAGCATGCACACAATGAGTCTTCATCTTCTGGGTAGAATAGGTTTTATGTCCAGCTTAAGTGTAAGTAAACCAAAATATTCTCATAACTCAGAACACAGCATGAGTGTAATGAATATAAACTCAAAATAAACTCCCATCAAGTCAATGTGTTCTACAGACAGACTTAAATAACTGGAAAATAGCAGCAAGTCAAATGGTAAGTAACAAACATTCTTAACAGTGTGAATCAGCCTGTGCAAAAGGCTGATATGAATAGTGTGTAATTTGTTTGAACAGCAGGCATCCAGGTTTATGACTCTGTTGTTTTCCTCAAGCTATCACAATTTGGTTTTATAAGCACTTTAATGGACCATAACTGTGTCCTGGGCAAGCGGTAATTGCTATTATTAATACAGAACACTTTATTGCTAGTGACTGTTAGCCAGTACTTTTGTAATTGCTTGACAGTTCTGGCATTTCTGTGTAGTATTTTCATGTGGTGGACATTCACAAAAGTTACAATCACTGTACATTCAACTGCATTAAAATCTAATATCCAATTTATTGACACGATTAAAGGCATAAACATTTTATTATTTAACTCCTTTTACAGTAACCTTATGAAATTAAATTTCCATCTAGTTTGGAGGTCTTTAACTTGAACTGTGCTTTGTAACTAAACATATGATTGAAACCTGATTTAAAAATCCAGTAACCAGATTAATGCCTTTGTTGATGAGTAAGCAAGTAAACATTCATGAAATTATTATTGCTGTGTGTATTGATTTCATATTAGGGATTCTCTCCACCTCCCCTTCTTCCTTCATTGCTTGCTAGCAGCTCAACATAGAGTCAGACAAAGAGAGCTCATATTAAAAAATTAAAGTCAAGGCAAGTTTATTTCTATAGCACAATTACAGCAGCAAAGTACTGTACAATCATAAAATACTAGTATTAAAAATACAATTTAAAGAGTATGCAATAATAGCAAAAAATAGCAAAAAAACAGCAACAAGAGACATGAAAGACATGTATGGAAAACTATTGAGAACAAATAAGTTTTAAGCCTATATTATTAAAGAGAGAGAGAGAAAGAGAAAGAGAAAGAGACAACCCAAGACACAAAGATTTCCAAAGACACAGAAACAGCTGACAAAATATCCTATCAATAAAGTCTAATAATTTCGCCCATATTTGATAGTTGCTTTTACTAGGCCACTGCAGGCTACTAAATGAACACAAGAAACACCCAAACACATTTCCAGTATGCAAGATGAAAATCATCATTTGCCCTTTAATGGCTAAAACTGCCTTTTAACTGTGTTAAGGGAAAATCAGTTGCCTATATTAAATACCATGAATCAAATGAACTGTACCATTAAAAGAAAGATGCAACTGGATGGTTGATAAATTGGGCCATGCCTAATAATGCTGTGATTTTTTTGGTACGGATGTTGGTACAGATGTGGCCATCTTATTAATCTTAGCTGATTCTTTAAATAAAAAAATAAATACACATGCTTTCTTTGACTGACATGTATAACCCCACCACGCTCACTTATGAATAGGCGTGTAGGATAGTAACCAGTCTATTAGAGAAGTCCATGAGGAGACAAATGTTTAGGCAGGTCAAAATCCCGGACAATTCTAAAACCGTGACCGGATGCAATTTCAAGGTCTCAAAAAGAGGACATGTCTGGGGAAAAGAGGACGTGCTCAGACTCAAATCTGGTCACTTTATCCCAAACGGACTTTCAGCAGAGAAAGTCAATTTTCCTGGACTTCCATCACTACTTTTCCAGGGAGGGGCTGTGAATGTGCTGGATTTGTTTACACATACATCGCAGGTCCAATGCTGAGCGCCAGCCCCCTCCTTGGCTACTCAGACCATGCGCCTGTCATGCTCATTCCAGCATATAGAATGCAGATGTGCCTATACTTTTAGAAGGTAGACAACAATTTGGCAACCAGGAGCCATCTCTACTCTTCAGTACACTGACTTTGGCATGCTTAGAGAGGCTGCAACCTACAGCAGCTCCACCAACCTGGAAAAGTATATGGTGGTGACTGGTTGGATCAGCAGGTTCAATTCAATTCAGTTTTATTTCTATAGCGCTTCTTACAACCAGGTTGTCACTAAGCAGCTTTACAGAGTCCAGGTCCGAGCCCCTAGTAAGTAAGCCAAAGGTGACAGAGGCGTGGAAAACCAAGACTCAAGTCGACCCAGATAGTAAGAAAGGAGGGAGGGAGGGAGGAGGGAGGAAGAGAGAGAGAGAGAGAGAGAGAGAGAAAGAGAAGGAGAAGGAGAGAGAAAGAGAGAAAGGGAAAGAGAAAGAGAAAGAGAGAGAGAGAGATAGACATCAATACAGCACTGGGAGAGAGAAAGAGAGAAACATCAAATACAACACAGCACTAGATAAATAAAACGAGACGCCTTGGTCCAAGTGGAACCGAGCTCGGTCGAGGGCAGTCTCCGGAGATCCAGCAGGTGTGCAGCAGTTCCCCTCAGAGAAAATAGAGGATGGAGTTAGTTCTGTATAAGTTTAAGTGCATGATTTATGTGTATGGGGAGTGTAAGAAAGAATTTAAATACAGAAAGCTTGACTAAACAGGTGTGTTTGTAGCCTGGATTTAAAAACTGAGACTGTGTCTGAGTCCCGAACATTGCGTGGTAAGGTGTATTAATGATGTAACTGCCTCCAAGACCATCACCACACACCCATGCTAGAAGCCATTGAAGACTATAAAGGTGCAAGCGGCGTTGAAGACCTGTGACTTTGCTTTCTTGTCAATCAATAAAGCTGCCTGAGAACAGAAAAAGCAGACATTTTCCAGGAAATTGGAGCAGCAAATCGTGCACATGCTCAGGAAATCCACAGCCACTTCCAGGACACTGGGGAGGCACAGTGAACATGGCAAGGCCTTCTGGGCCTGAGGTTTTGTATTGTCATTTCTACCATATACACACAGTACAAATGCAGACATGACAAAGATCTAGAAAAAAAGAACACATGAGAAAATAATACAACTAGAATGAACAATTCAACTAGACGAGACAAGACATGTTCAGTGCAATTGACAACAGCTACAATGAGGATATTTTGACAGGTTCTGTATTCTATGTTTCTTGTAAATATACAAGGCAGATTTTTGGACCAAAATATATAGAAATGAAGGGGCTCAAGATTTTTACACAGTAGTGCATATGTATATCGATAATAGAAGATAAAATGAGTAGACATTAGCTTTCTCACTGGCCAAGAACTATCTTTACTAAATGAATAGCCAACATGCTACTTGCTATTTTTTCTTAAATAAGATCAGATCTATAACACTTCATTGGTCCCATAGTTTTTATTTAGTTTGCATTGTTTCAGCTGCAAAGTGGATAGTAAAACAGTAGAAAGTATATTACATTATACAAAATATTATATAAATATGAAGATCTGAGTTTGTGTAAGTAATACATTATTTTACTAAGGCTACTTTTTCAAAGAACATACTTCTCTTTGCATTATGTTATGAGCAATCCTGTGATATTTCAGGCTAGATTTATTACAGGGTCAAAATTGTTAAATCTTACAAAGAATATCATACTATCACTCCAGACACACCACACTACAGCAAGAGTCCATGGGTAAGACCTTTCTTGCTAACATGACGACATAGTCCTTCTGGGGAAAAGTGCCCTCAAGGTGCATGACTATAATGCGGATGTAAAGAAAGATAATTGACAACAGCTGCTGACCAGATATATATGATCATGATGCACACTGTTAGCCACTGTCCAACATGTCTCAGCCAAATTTAAACCCTCAGGAACTGTCAACACTTTTTTCCCTTACTTTTTGCAAAATATTGTGTCATCATGTGTGGTCCCAGCTCATAGATTATTGTTGATATTTCTTTTCTTCTGTCAGAGTTCTAGATTTGTGATGTGTGTTGGACTGAATGAATCAGAGCATGAACTACAGGACAATATTTGCTAAGTTGTTACCAATGTTTGATAACCTATTTGGACTTTTTATATTACTAATTGATTGCATTGATTTTAACCAATTAAAAATCTATATTATATTATATCTTTGTTTACTTATCTTATCAGTAAATATTATGCATATTATTTTTTAGTGGTGTGTTTGTGTGTGGTTAGGGGTGCTAGCATGGGAGGGGATTAAAATGATGTTCTATGATTCATGAGTTATGAATGTGTGTGTGAATCTGACTGTTGGATAAACACATTTTTGGAAAGGAGAGAGAGAGAGAGGGAGAAGGAGGGAGATAGTTAGAGGGAGGGGGCTAGTTTTGAGAGAGGTGGGGGTGGCAGGCCACTGCAGGAGACTGTAAGTCATTGTGGCGGACCCTTGTGAGCTTCGGGGTGGCACTGATGGTGAAGCCCGGCACATTCATCAACCTGCCCAGTCCCGCCGCCTTGCTGGAGCCAGTGTGTTTTCTCTCCCTCCTCCCTACATTTTCCCCTCATGCTTCCCTCCCTCTCTCCACTCACTCCACCACCTTCTCCATCAACCCACTTTCCTTTCTCTCCAATTTGGCTACTTTTTACTGTTGTTTCCTGCAACTTGCTAGTTCCTCCTTCCTCCATGTGTTTTTACTTTATGTCACTACACTTGAGTTGGTGTGAAATAGTGGCAGAAATAGTGACAAATATTTTAAGTCACTCAACAACTTCTCTGTGGTTCTCTCTCCTTTCAGTACAATATAGCATTAAACTAAACACTGAATGTAACTGATGATGATCAGAAAAATGGCTTACCTTAGGATTGTTCACCCTTGTAGCGTGAGGGGAGTGCTCTAGCGCGGAGAGGCACGAAAATGCGGTTTACTCACGTGGTTGATCTGTGAATGCTCTGAAATAAACAGAGTAAGATTCCCACCAGGAATCGACATTCACACTCACGCACAACAGTTTGAGTACTCACGGTTTGGTAGAGACAGGTTGAGGGCGAGGAACTCAATGACTGAGTAACAAGGAAGCTCCCACTTCTTGTTTATGCACATAATTCTTTTTTACCTTGACATGTCATGTGGTTTTGTGTGTGAAAGTACCCCCCCCCCAGGACCGAACTTCCGACGGTCCAGGCTGAGACGATACCCTATGATGGTAGCCCTGGATGAGGGCTGGGTCCAGGATGAACCGCCTGGGGACCCAAGACTGTTCCTCCGGACCATAGCCTTCCCAGTCGACAAGGTACTGAGTGCCACGGACATGGCATAGCAAGTCAAGGATCTGACGGATTGTATAGGCAGGACCACCATCAATTATTCTGGAGGGAGGAGTATCCGGAGTGGCAGGAGACAGAGGAGAGGTGCGCAAGGGTTTAAACTGGGACTGGTGAAATACTGGGTGAATCCGGAGAAAGTTAGGCAGCTGAAGCCAGAAGGTGACAGCGTTAATGCAGTGTGTGATCCGATAGAGTCCAATGAAGCATGGTGATAGTGTTTTAGATTCTGTGCAGAGGTGAAGATTTTGAGTAGAGAGATAAACCCTGTCACTTACATGGTACAATTGTCCTGGGAGTTGTCGACAGAGGTACTGTGCAGAGTAGCGATTGTTGGCCTTGAACCTGGCACACACCACACAGGCCTGGATGAATTCGGTGACATCATTGGGCATCACAGACCACCAGAAAGCTTGTTGTAGGAGAGATTTGGTTCTCTGGACTCCAGGGTGTCTGGATATAGTGGAGGAGTGAGACCACTTGAGGACTTCAGTGCGGAGGTCAGTGGGCACATACAGCTTCCCAGGTGTATTGTTGTCTGGTGGGGGCTCCAAGGCCTGCCCCTGGCGTACTCTATCTTCTAACTCCCACCGGAGGGGCGAAACAATGATGTTCGAGGGCACAACAGGCGCCGGATTGTACAAGATGTTAAAATGGAACTGCTCAAAGGGGATTAAATTGTTTCGCCTGCTGGATGCAATAAGATTCTGGCAATCGGTCCAGACGGGAAATGGGTCACGGCTGCCCTAAAGCCAGTGATGGCATTCTTCCAGAGCCCACTTGATGGCCAACAGTTTGTGGTCCCCCACACCGTATTGCTGCTAAATTTACTGGAGAAGAAGCTGCAGGGGTGCAACTTCTGGCCTGGACCTCGCTGGGAAAGAATGGTGCCTACACCCACATTGGAGGCATCCACTTTCACAACGAACGGGTTGGCAATGTCCGGGTGGATGACAATGGGGGCAGTAGTGAAGAGGTGACAGAGGTGATGGAATGCAGTGATGGCTGCGAAGGTGAATCTGAACTTGGTGGTAGATGGTTTGGTGAGGTCAGTCAGAGGTACCGCGTCTGAAATGTAATCCTGGATAAATCGTTAACAGAAGTTTGCAAACCCCAGAAAGTACTGAAGCTGTTTAAGTATAGCGGGTAGAGGCCACTTACGCACAGCATCCAGTTTCTGAGGCTCCATGGACACACCCTGAGAGGAGATAACGAACCCCAGGAATGTGGTGGAGCACTGGTGGAAAGCGCATTTTTCCAACTTGCAAACAATTCGGTGGGTCAGCAACCTCTGTAACCCTTTAAGTGCCAAAGTCGCAGAATTGCGACAAGACGTATTCATGACTAAAACAGACTGTATTTACAAATATCGTGTAATGTAGCATTTGTATTCACTACCACTAATTAACAGACATGTAGTACTTTGATTCAAGCTGAATATTTCGCCCTCATCCTATTAAAAGTTTTGAGTAAAAAGTGGTTGAAATGAGCCTTGTGTCATTGATGCGGGAGCAGAGAAAGCGCACCCTTCTGTTCTCAGTGCGTGTAAGCGTGTTGGATTTTAGATAACTTAGGACAAAAGGAAGTCTGCTCGACCTGACTCAGCAAGGCGCGCCTTAACTGCATGGGTTCCTCCATTCCAGTGTGGGCCTCCTCAGGAGGTGGAGGGTCGGTGGTATTGGCCATGACTATGAAAGGAGGTGTAGAAGGTGTTGGTGGCAGGGTTCAAGGGGCTGTCCGCAGACAAGAGCTGATGCGTGTGTCGATTCGCATACAGAGCTGGATCAGTTGTTTCGTTCTTTCAGGAAGCTCTCACCCGGCGAGAAGATCTTTCATTCGAGTGGCCAGTCCCTCGTTGAAAGCCGTCCTGGAGAGCAGCGTCCCCCGAGGTTGTCCGGACGGCGAGGGTTAGAAATTCGGCCGTCTACTTACTCACTGGACAGTCTACCTGCCGCAGATGGTAGAGCTTAGAAGCCACCTCCATCTTGCTGTTGTGATGCTGGATGGCGGCTTTGAGGAGCTTTGTGAACTGCACCTAGTTCTGTTGCTCTTCAAAACTGCCGAAGCCCACTCAGCTGCCTGCCTGGTGAGTAGGGAGATGAGCAGTGCGATCCGAGATCTTTCGTTTGTGTAGCGATCTGTCGGTAACTCAAACAGTAGAGACAGGTTGGTTAGGAAAACATTGCACCGCCTGTCTACACCATTCCATTTGTCAGGGAGTGCAATCTTTGGTTAGTTATGATGAGAGGAGATGGGGAGGGAGATGGAGGAGTTGGTTGAGGCTGTAGTGTTGCATCAGGTGTTACAGGGACAGCTTGCTATCTGCACCATAGCCATCAACTGATCCCACTCCGCAGACCTCACAATCTTTGGCTCAGTCACTTCTGTCATGGATGATGATCAGAAAGATGGCTTACCTTAGGACTGTTCGCCCTTGTAGCATGAGGGGAGAGCTCTACCGCGGAGAGGCACGAAAGAGCGGTTTACTCACACGGTTGATCTGTGAATTCTCTGAAACAAACAGAGTAAGATTCCCACCAGGAATCGACATTCACACTCACACATAACAGTTTCAGTACTCAAGGTTTGGTAGAGACAGGTTGAGGGCGAGGAACTCAATGACTGAGCAACAAGGAAGCTCCCACTTCCTGTTTATATAGCGTGACCCTTAATTCCCCTTGACGTGTCACGTGGTTCTGTGTGTGAAACTGAATACACTGAATAACTAAAATAAAAACAGTTTTTGAATATTTATTTTTATACCATAGCATAATTTACAAGAACAGTTATTCGTGAAAGTACCACAGCACACAGTGTGAACAGCACAACATTATTCCTCTGTATTTAACCAAGTGAAGCAACGGGTAGCCAGGAACTTTTACTTTTGTAGGTAGCAATATCAATTAAAAAAGTAATATCTAAAGTTAAATCTTAAATCAAAATGTTTAGAGGATATCCTAATTGGCTACACCCCATGATTACAATTGGCTGTTACTTAGCAGGGGGATGGACTGCATGCTTACCACATTTAGATTGCGAGGTATATTTTCCACATTTACATCAAAATAATTAATAGATTACTTTGTTACTGATATAAATAGTGGCATGACCTATTGACATTTTTGCTAATCTGGATATAGGTTTTATTATTAGCAATTTTCATTGACAGTCAGACCATGTTACATGAAATTGTTCCGTCATATTTTAGACTGTGGCAGTTTCTGTGAAAATGGATGACATTAAACCAGTTCATCTCTCTGTTAACTAATAAACATATGGAATTGCCAAATCTATTGATAATATATGGAAAAAGTCCAGTAAAAAAGTCAGTATAAGCATGTATGTGATTGCCAAAATATTGCAAAAAAACCCCAAAAACCATAT
>JBBKCR010000006.1:21690241-21717672 GCA_037577295.1 Ladigesia roloffi | reverse complement strand
AGAGAGAGAGAGAGAGAGAGAGAGAGAGAGAGAGAGAGAGAGAGAGAGATGAGAGGGAGCGGATAGAGCAGCACCTGCTGTTTCACAGGCAACCCTTGGATTTGTCTTCACAAACCTCACAGACCAAAGAACAATTCAGGGGGATTAGAAGGACATTCCAGGTTGCTGTGTATATGTGTGTGTGCGCATCTTTCCAGTATTCCTACATTGTGTTTGCCCATATTATTTTCATTGTGTTTGCCTAGTGTGGACCTAATAATTGATATGAAAAAGGAAAATGTGAGTATGGACATTATAGACACAGAACTACTGGGTCCTTAAGATGATGGTATTACCAGTGAAGTTTGTGTGTGTGTGTGTGTGTATGTGTGTGTGTGTGTGTGTGAATCGTGGGTGAAGGTTAGAGGTTAGTGTATCTCTGGAGTGCTGGTGGTACATTCCTTTGTGCTGTGGCAAGTATCAAAAGCTGCAGGATGAAGGCGTACGCATGTATCTTTGAAAAATCATATATGACGTGAGAGAAGCAACAACATTTTTTTCAGTTATGCTCATGTTATGCACAGTTGTTTTAGTTTATACATTTGATAAGAATCTTTAATGTTTTCATTATTTTCTGACTAATTTCAGGGCCTGACTGTGCAGACTAGATGACTAAAAGACATCTGTGGACCTTTAACACATTTTTTTGAAAACACTGATAATAATGTTTTAATTGAATTTGATTCAGATCTGACAATACTGCCAAAAAGTGAAAAACAACAAATTCAGCAAAATCTTTTTTTTACCATAATACCAGCCAGGGGCGCTGCTAGGGGTGGAAAGGTTAGACCGATTCTAGGGGCCCAGCAATTACATGGGGCCCTGTTAGGGGCTAGTAATATTATCTTAATAATAATGTTGCCTAAAATTCTAATCTTTCATGGGGCCAAAGATTCCTGGCAGCGCCCCTGATACCAGCATACATATTATTTAAATTATACTATATTATATCAGGATTGTATCAGAAATACAACATGACTGTCTGTTTAGACCCTTTGTTATAAAGATTACATTCGGTGTGTTTGCTGTTTTTAGGACTTGTACAGAGGCATTCAACCCTTTCAGGACATCAATGACATGGACAGCAGTGCCTGGTCATAAAAGATCTTTAGCCAGTCAGCTACAATATCTGTCTTATCAGTGACCCTTAGATTGATGAGAGTGATTTTGGGGTTAAGCTACTAAATCTTACACCAGTGACTGAATATATTGACTATATTGATAATGACTGAGTGCTGGAAGAATTTTTAGCTTGGCCAAACACATAATAAAGAATGAATGGAGTCACGCAACCGAAATTTGGAGACCATTCCAGAAACAAACTTTCTATATAAATTTTCACTGTAACAGATGCAGTGCTCTGTGTTTCCTTACAACTTTGTTTCATCAATGAGATCATTAACTGTGGTCCTTCTTTACCAAAACTGATGACTCATGTTCTTTTTGTCTCATTACTAGTTTAATTTCTGACCACAACACATTTGATAGCCAGATAGTACTTGCATAGTGGACCATTCCCTCCCTAGCTTTCTATTTTATGTATTGTAATGAAGATTTTATAGTTCTCAAGAAGTCTTAGCTCAGGGGTATTTAACACCAATCCTGGAGGGTTGGTGTCTGGCACAATTTGGTATTTTCCCAGCTCAAGCACACACACCAAACTCATCAGTTAATACACAAATTAGTTCCACGGTACCAGGTGTGTTTGAGTACATGTCCTCCCAGAATCAGAATTGAAATGGAGGGTCTGAGAGAGAGTGGGTCTGTTACCAGTTGTATGCCAATCAGTGAGGTTCTAAATCATAGAATTGCTTAACACATCTATTTTTACACAGAAACCAGGTTCTCCTACCTCTACATTTTATACTATTTGTCAAATAAATGTGAGGTGTAGATTTGCAAAATAATTATAATTATATGGGTAATATACAAATGTGCTTTTATCTGCAAATTGACTGAAGGCAGATGAGAGGGCAAAAGGCTGAGACACACACTCCTAAGTGAGGGCACACCTGATATCTTGCAGTGTTTGCCTGAGATTCGTGTACTGATGGGAGTCAAGCACAGACATGTTTGTTGACTACAATGCCAGGATTTAGGGAACATTTTCAAGGGCTTGTGTATATTCAATAATCTTTTGTCACTAAAACCCATACAACTAAATGCAGGTACCAACTTGATTAGAATGAGATGTAAATCGATCACTTCCTACTTTGATTGCATGTGAGATTTAATATAGCTGTGGTAAAGTGCAGGCCAACGCCTTGTTTAAGGGCGAGACTCATTGTGAGGGGATTTTCAACCCAGGCTTCATTTATTTACACAATATAGGATGTTCAGCCCAGTTGGAAACCGTGTCATAAGCTTGGATTTATAAGGTTCAGAGGATACAATCTCAGGATTGCCACTAGGATGAAACTAGTAGCCTAGTGTGTAAAACACATTCTTGTGAATCTGATGACCACAAAGTTGCAGATTTGAACCCCACTTTCTACTATTGTGGCCTGAAGTGAGACACTTAACCCTCAGTTTCTCCAGGGGGACTCTCCCTGTAACTAATGACTGCAAGTGACTCTGAAAAAGCCAAATGCCCACTTTAGATTTACCTCCATTCTAGGCCCATTTTTTTTTATAGATACACTATTCTGAGCTATAAGTGAACATTATGAAAAGAGATTAAGACTAGAAGACTTTCTCCATTTGAATCTTAGACTCAACAGAGACATCTCAGCTTATTTATTTAGTAGACACAGGGGACACAATGATCTGGAGGCCCACTGCCAGGGGAAAATATTGACCAAAGCTGTTTAAATAAGGAGTCAATGAAATACAATTAAATGCAAAAAATAATATCTTAATGAATTAATGAATATTAAATGGCTTACGTACCTTGAAATTAGCACACAAAAGAGATCAACTGCCCAGTTGCTCCTCAGGGCTATGGTAAAGCAGGCAATTTGTTCTAAATGGAATTAGTTTTGAAAATCAACTGGATACCTCAGTTACAATATGAGGTAGACATAGTGAAGAATTACAGACACTCGGTTCACTGAACATCAACAAAACTAGAAGCAAATATTAGTAATGCAGTTAGTCTGTTTGCAGATGCTTTTTATCAGAAAAGCCTAAGCAGGTAGAGAAGGGGTTGTGTCAGGGACCATATGACGCTGGTGAAATTGACAGTAATTTGCTTAGAGGCATGTGATTTCTGTTGTCCCTGTCACATGCTGAGTCAGATTGCATAAATTTTGGACAATGTCTTGTCTGAACAGCAAAGCTATAGGGCTTGCATCATAAGAACTGTTCTTAACTTCATGAGTTTTGGGGGTGACTTGACTGTCATTAAATGATGATTACAGGTTCCTAGTGTTTGTGACAATTCCTTCAATAAAATTAATGAGCTTTTATGTTTTTTTAAAGGAAGTTTTTCTTAGTACTTCAACATTCTCATATATTACAGCACAACATTAAAGTTACCAATTATTGGTTTATTTATTTATATTACATATTAAGCTTAAATTCTCATTTGACCAACACACATAGTTCTATTACAATATTTGTGTTGTAATTGACAGTGTCCATGACTTTTGTTGTAATCCTTCACTATAATATTTTAGCAAATGTATGTTATCATATACAGTATTTTGATTTTGTAATCTTATTGCTGATACTTCAAGGTCATTTATTATGTTTTTATATGTGTTAACTGAAAAAAACAGCTTCTCTATTGTAATCTTTATTTATTTTGGCTCAATTAAAAGCTAAATTCTGTGTGTTTAATATGTACAAAATTAATACATTTTATTTATAATATTCTTCAGTAAACATGCCCTTATCACGGAGTAAACCCTAAATATCCCCCCAAATATGCTCCCAAAACACTTTTCATTTTTAACTTACCTTAGTATTTTACCCCTAAAGAAAGTAAACCTGTATCCGTATTGTACAGTTTACACTGAACTGCTGTCTCTCGCAATGCTAGAATGTAGCATACCGATACCCTAGACTGTAACATCATTGATGTACATGTGTTTTATTTAGTTATTTCATGGTATATACAGTAATAAATGAAATTAATTTTGAAACACTTCCAAGGGTTAATTGTAGACTGTAACTTCCAGAGATTATTAGTTAGGTTATCTCGTTTTTCTGTCTTCCTTTTTTTTATGCTTTTGTGACACGTCCCCTTGGTTCACCTTGTCCTCACGCTGGGTTGTTTATATTTGGGTGTGCCCCTCAGCAGCGAGGATTATGAGGATGAGGGGGTGTGGCGGACAAGGCCCAGATGTCACAAAAAAAAAAAATGCGGTTACCTCAAACAATGATTAGTTTGTTTCTCAGAAAAAATCAATGACTGCTGAGACACAATTAATCAGGGGTTGTTATATAGATATGAAATAACAGTAAACAGTTACATATAAACATAACATTTTATTTATTTATGTATTTCATGTCAATTAGTGTTCAGGTTTCTGACTTTTCCTGTAGCAATGAAATAGTAGAAAAATAAAAGTCTAAATGACTTGATAATGATGTCCACAAAGTTTTCAGACTTCTTATTTTCAAAAAATATATTTTAGAAATTAAATGTGTATATTATATCTTTTGTGTTCATGTACCAACAAGTTGATATACAGCACATGTTATCAAGTGATGGTGACTTTCTCTTTTTCCCAGGCTTTCACGGAATTATCATCAGGTTATCATCTGGTCAAAGGTGTGTGAGAGACAATACCATTTACATCCTTTTTCTATTAATTATACTAATGTTAATTATACTAATCAGTACCCTAATCAGTACATTATTTTGTGAAGGAACAGTACTGAAACTTATTATTAAATATTCTTTATGAAAAATTCCTTCATATTGAACCAGTCTCTGGTTACCCACCTCTTGGTGGCTAATCACAGCTGTCTACCACTGCTTTGTTCAAACTTTACATTTATGGCATTTAGCAGATGCATTTATCCAAAGCAACATTCATTCCTAACTACAGGGGACAGTCTCCCTGGAACAACTTGGGTTAAGGGTCTTGCTCAGGGACCCAGTGGTGGTGCTGGAGGTAGGATTCGAACCTAAGACCTCATGGTGCTCATGGTCCAGAGTCAAAATCCTCATTTCCCAAATCAAAAATCCCCAAATGATTAATTCGATTAAACTGTTTTTTGTATTCATCCATGTGGAGAACCCACAATCAGATGAACACAGCTGCATTGTTTCATTTACCTTTTACCTGATAAGCTAGAGAGGCCAAAACAATGTCTACAGAATATATTCCTATTAAATAGTCTCTCACATCCAACCCACGCAGAATTTTTGTTGGTAGGCTAAAAGTTAGTCTTTGCTGAACGATCCACATTTTTGTTCATTGAAAATATAATTCCTCTCATTTTTACTTTAAGAGCATTTGCAAAAAATCACGTGTAACCTTTACATGACCATTTCTAGCTGGAAACTTTTGTTTTTATCCATGCTCTTTTTGTCAATGTGTCTTTAAGGCTTGTGTATAGTATGGACAATTTCTGATTGTCTGCCCTGTATTGTTAATCATTCCCAAGGCAGTTTAGACTAAACACTCCTTGTAACATCAGTGTCAATGGGTGAAGCTAAACTGCTGCAGGCTGAATAGGCATGTATATGCAAATGTGTTTCTTTTTGTGACATCACAAATCCTGATTTGAAAACGGGCAGCTTAATGGGCTTTGGAGTGAATGGTTTGATTTTAAACATAATCACTGTTTACGGAGTACATTCAACAAGGGTCAGAAAAATATAGTTTTTCATGATATAGGCCCTTTAATACATACCAAACTAATCATGTAATTGTGGGGTTTAAGATCCCGTACTCTATTCTGCTTGAATACCTTCTCCTCTAAGGACTGATGATCACTGTCTGAAATGCCACAGAACTAAAAGTCAATGCTAAAGCAGAGATCAAAAAGACTAAAATAAAAAAGCAGCAGAACCAGCGAAAGGCAAGTGTGTGTCCTCTGTAAACAGGCTGACTGGCTTCAGGCTTTCAGGGTGACCCAGAGACAAACAATTCCTTCTTTCTCCTCAGGTCAGGCTCTGCGGATCATGCAGTGGATCAGGACCTCCTGAGTCTCAGCCAGCTGATCGATTTCACCCACTACACTTTCTGCTACTAATCTACAGAAAGAGAGCAAGAGATCTGAAAAAAGGTCTTTGTTATCATGTGTTAACCTGACAAGCCATAGCTGACAAAAAAATCAGGGGCTGTCATGAGTATTTACAGGAGTGGGAGTACTTTCGCTCTAAACTAAATGTTACGATAAAAGGTAGACGCTGACGCTGAACATTGGAAGCCTTTTGGAAGACATGAACACCTGTATTGTAAGGTTGGCAGATTTGAGGGCCTAGAGCTACGTAATCAAAAGGCTTTTTTCCCTGCTCAACACCTGGAATAGTTCAGACGTGAGTCATGCCCTGGAATTGTGCAGAGTTCATGCCCAAGAGGCAAGGAGACAAGTGCTCATCCAAGGCAGGTCATTCAAGCAGACAGCAATACTCAACCTATAGTTTGCTGCCTTTGCGGACAGTGAATGTTGGAGGATTTTGACTTGCGGTATCATGGAGTATACAGTGTATCTTGCAGAAACTGCTTTAGTTTCAAATAGAAAATGTCTTGTTCTAATAAATTCATTGTACATTGATGTGTCCTCCATTTAAGGTTTTGTCCTTGAAACCTTCAGCTTTATGTATTTTATGTTTATTCTGATTGCTATTCAGATGATCTTGATTCTCACATGCTGTTCCACAATGATGCCCTTTCAAAAGATGCTTTCAAAGAAAATGGTGGCTAAGTGAGATCAATGTAGGGTAGAAGTGTGATATTTGGGGTTTGTTTGGGACTTCAGCAGGCTCCCAAAGGGCAGGTTCAAGTGACTCAGTGGTTCTGTTTAAACAGGGTCCACACGCCTCAGTGAGATTCAGGCCTCTTGCAGATAGTCCCTTTCGAACTACCACAACATAACTATTATATCTGTCCAACAAAGAACTTTGTCAGTAAAATTGAACCAACTGATTTCCCTTCTGAGTCATTTTCTTGATATGTTCACCTTCTGGAACCAGGCAGTGTCTGTATCCCATTCAAGTCTTAACACAGACACACTCTTAGTCACTTGGGGTCAAGTGGTGTTTATCACACAGCAAAGCTACTAAGGCTTTTATAAATCTCAATTTCTTTTTGAGAAAAGTACAAGCAAAAATGCCCAACCAGCAATGTCCTGGAACAAAAAAAACTGGCCACTGTTGAGGATGACCATCAGCAGCTGCGTAGCATCAGAGCGGTCATAATCAATAACTTAAAAGTTGGCCAACAGGTTTGATGAAATGAATTGGACAATAAGCTTTTAAAAAATTCCTGGCAGCACTGCTGTGATCCACCCACTCACACAACCACCACTACCATGTCAGTGTCAGTGTTATGGTGATCATTCTCACCCCCCCAAATTACATGCTCAGTGGTGGTTGAGACCATTGAAGAACAGGATAAACAAATCATGCCGGAAAACAGGTGGACAACACACTTGTGAACGACAAAGTCCATCTAAAAGACCTCCTAAATTTGGGAGGTAGGTGTATCTAATAAACTGGCTCATGAGTGTACTATTGTAGCACGTCCTGCACAAAAGGCTTGTTCTACTGTTGCAAATAACAACTAAAGAGGAGTGTTAAAAATATGCAAAATCATATTTATTTATAAAGTGTAAAAAAAAGAAATACAAAAATATCACCCATTCAAATTTTAAATGCACACTATAAAGATACAATCATTTCAGTCACACATACATTCAGATGTATAAAAAATATGGATTACAAACACTTGGGCAAAGTCTTTGGAAGGCACTTGAAAGAGCATTGCAAGTTTGAACACTGGTGTACTGTCATGGGTTCAGGTAACAGTTTAAATACTTTCAACAGAAAAAAATAATTTGTTTTGCACTTGTTCCCTCTGTGATTAAAAGGCTTCTGTAATTTCTTTCGGTCCTCAGGTCTTTGGCTTAGTCCTCACACACCTGCTCAAAAGCAACAAAAACAAAGCTAATATCATACCATATATCAACATCCAATAATGGATCATAGTTGGCATAAGTTACCGCTCAAGAGAGAGCATGTGTGAGCCTTATTGTGACCTCCCAAATAGTACATATCAGTAAACAATACTACAGTACACTGTAGGGTAGGAGTCCAACACTGATGAAAACAGTGAGAATACTGTTAAAACTGAAAGCACATGATGAAGCACATGATAAACAGGAGTGATGGTTTTTTTCTACACTGAAATGAACAGAAGACACAGTCAGAAGCACACACAGAGCTAAGGCTACTGGGTGTTCAAACAGTACTTTTTTTTTTCCTGCGCAAAGAGTGCCGAGTTCCGCAATTCATAAGGCACCTCAGACTAAAAAAGGCTTAGGGCTCAGTTTTTGGTCAGTGGGCTACACAGCAGCCTGACTCCTCGTGCTTGTGGAGGAGCGACATTCTGGAGAAGGTTTTGGAGCAGTTCTTGCACTGGTATTTCTTCACGTCTGAGTGAGTCTGCAGGTGGGCCCTGAGATTGGATCGGTCCGCAAACGCCCGGCTGCAGTGGGGACACGAGAAAGGCTTCTCACCTGCCACAAGAGCGACACAAGTCAGTGCCTTGATGCAAAAGCACTTTTGTCAAAAGCAGAGTCAATGGTCAATGAGGGGTTAGAGACACAATGTCCACAACAGCTACTGTACACAGATAAAGCCCAGTGCCTGAGTGAACAACAAAGTTCACTGAAGTCCAACTGGACTAAAAGTTCAGTCAAGACAGCAAGTGATCAATCAACACAGCAGGTGTTCACTCAACACTGAACATTTTACTGCTTATCTTCACAGGATAAGACCACTTCTTAGGCCTTTGTACTCTAGTGAAGCTTGACTTATTTGCTTTGATTTGATGTAACTACACCTCAGTTTGCCTAAAATATTTATTTCTTAACATATTACCTTTGAACATTGCTTTGTGTTACCACAATATACCATCCCTGCCTCTGCTGAAGCTCATAGTTTCCTGGCATTAACTTAAAAACATCTACTACCACCTCACTTCCATTAGCCAGGATCTACTGAGATGTAGGGTATGGAAGTAAATAAGCAATGACTAATGAGTTGCAATATGCAACACTGAATGTTGGGACAGATACCAAGCAATTAAGTGATCTGTAATGATCAACACTCACTAATGGAGGACAAAAAAACGTCTATGAAGGGGCAGGTAGAGAAGTGAGCATTTACAAGCAAATAAATAAAGCCATTGGTGCCCTTCTAGGGTGCAAAATAAGGTAGGGGGATGGGCAGATAAAACCAAGCAAAGCTCTTGTCTCACCTGTGTGCGTCCTGATGTGGCCCTGAAGTAGCCAGGGCCTGGAGAACGCCTTGCCACACATTTTGCAGACGCAGGGCAGCGTGTGTGTCCTTATGTGCATCTTCAGGGCGCCGAGGCTCACGTACTCCTTCTCGCAGTACTTGCAGCTGAATGACTTCCTGGCCTGAGCATCGCAGTGCAGTTGCTTGTGCTTCATCAGTCCGGAGTAGGTGGAGTAGGACTTAGCGCACAGGCCGCACTGGAACTTCTCCGAGTCCGGGGAACCCAGCTTGGAGGAGCCCCGCTCGTCCTCGTCCCCGCTCCTCGGGCTCTCCGAGCCGGCTCGGCCCTTGGAGGAGGCGTCCGAGAGCGGGGAGAGGGAGCCAGAAACAGGGGATAGGTCGCTGGGCAGAGGAGAGAGAGGAGAGTCGCTGGTCGTCCACACTGTGATGGGGTTATACGTCATGGGGCTGAGGACTTCTGGCTGAGGTATTACTGCCATGGGGAGGCTTTTAATCAAACAGGGCGACAAAAACACTGCAAAAAAAAAACACACTTCAATTCAACCACAAAGACATCCAGTCACTATATATGCAGGCATATGGTCTCAAACTGTACTGTTTTATACACTATGTAAGAAAACCTTTTCCAAAACTAATCAAGGCGTAAAAAAAAACAAAAGTCCAGAGAACACATTTAAATTCAGCCCGTCGTTTAGAATGGTGGCACCGAACCTCAAAGTTTTACTGTGTAAGAAATATGAACTATATGAGGGTTAAATGACTTTCAAATCATGTATTATTATTTTAGAATTTATAGTTACATTATACGTATTTGTGTTTGTTTTGGAGTTTTTTTTACCTGTTGGACTCTCCAGTTCACTGTAGTTGGGCTTCTTTGTGGAGTTGAAATGCTTCTTCACCAGAAATGAACGTGGCATTTTGGAGAAACAAAAAAAAACGTGAGGGAGGAAAAAGTAGAAAAAAATAACAGTCCACAGCACTCTCCCGGTATGCTAAATCACTAAAACAGCGTAAATCCTTACTGCGTAGTCCAACAGACAGTCATCTTCGAGTGCTCCCAACTTCCACAATCTAGCACCTAACCGCTAGCAGCAGTAAATACGTGTGACATCTTTTCCCACCCGTATTAGGAAAAACCTCGCCTCCTGCGTCAGGATTGGCTACCTTATCCAGCCTCCTGCCACGAGATTACCCAATAGTCTCCGCTATGTCGCGCTCGGATTGGCTTTTTGTTCATTCCTTTAAACAGGGTCCCAAAAAAGGCGGGACTTAAGTCGTAATGCAGGTGGAAAACAAACTAAAACCCATACTTCTAATCAGGTGCATAAGGAGGAGTTTGGACACTCTTCGCCTAATGAAGACCCTCCGTTCAGCCATTGGGGGCGGTTCTTCATAGTGAGCTGTTTCAGAGCGTGACAAGGAGACAGGTGTTTGGAGAATGCCCTAATGTTCAAGGGGCCTGTGCAATACGAAGTAACGTACAGGCGTGTAAAAGCAGAACGACTAGAATTATTATAGTGGAATCAAAATAGACTTAAGTTTAATCTCTTCAGAATTTTTTGTAAAATAACTCTCCAGTTTATCCAGTTTGTTTATGTGGCATGTACCAAAATTGCCAATGGGTGCATTTCATTTTAGGACTCAACATGACTTAAACCTGCTGCTTTTTTGTGTACTGAAATGCCATTGCATTTGATCACACACTTAAAAACAGCAGATATCCTGATACGTTCCCCACTAGACGTGACCCACACTGGTGAGGTCAGTGCTGAAGGCAGTTTGGGCATCTATTGTCCATTTGCGCCCTCTTGCGTTTGTGGTAACAAACGTGCAGGCCTTGCACAAACTGAGGGAGTTAAAGTCTGAATTTCTTGTGAGAAAACTGTAATCATCTGGCATAGTGTGTTCTGTACATTTATTTTGATAAAACTTATGACCAGTAAGGCTTTTCTTAACAGAAGTGTCTGTAACCATCTTTAGTGTGCCTCTTCTTATGTACAAAACCTGCCAAATCAGTATCAGTTTAGGTTTATAAAAAATGTATTTTTTTGTAATACAAAAAACAGAATTATAAAACGTGTCAAAAACGTAGACAAATGTAAGATACTGTAAATAAAAACAGCTTAAGGTGTAATGTATTCTTACTGTATTTTTCATTAACAGTAATAAAATGTACATTTCAGTGACAGTAAAATAATGTTAATTTTGCAGTAATATACAGATTGCCATTATGTTACTGTTAAAAATAAAATAATGCTGACATAAAAGGTTGTATACATAAGAATAGGCACATTACACATGGTTAAAGACTATTCTTTTTAGGATAAAACAAAAATAGATGTCAGTTTTCCCTGTGAAAAGCTGGCTACAAACACAGAACACAATCTTAAAAACTGTTCTTTTTTAGGGAATAAAAAATGAAATAAAAATTGCAGTTTTGGTTACAGCACATACTTGTTAATCTAGTGTCTCAAAGTATTTTTTCTGGCTATATTTGGTCTTTTTCTTTAAATAGTGCAATGAGCACGTGAGGCATATAGGTTCAGAAATACTGACATAACACTTTTTAAAATAACCCGATAAATTAAAACACCATATAATAATATAACCATCACCACCAGATCAGCTGAAAAATTTCATCAGTTTGCTCAGATACAACTTTCATTGCAATTGACATGTAACTCACTTATAATGAAAAGCATAGAGTGTTTGAGAGAATAAAAATAATATGGAAAAGGTTTCAGACTATGTAAGGATGAGAGGAAAAAGAAATTCGATTAGTTTGACAACACTGGGTTTTGATAAATATATTTGATTGCGTAAGCTTAGCATTTTAAATGAAGATCCACTCCAAATCCATGCAGTGTATATACATGCACGTTGATGGTTGTTGATGGCTGTTGATGGTTGTCTGTCCAGGCTTGGTGCCTCTTTCCGGGTTCATGCCAGTGAAGCACCTGAAAATGATCTTTTATTTAGACACCATGTAAAAATCTAAATGTATGACTTAATGATTAACGACACAAAAAAAGGATTAACAACACAACAAAAGATGGCAAATGTATAGATGTTTTAGCTTATCTTCAAAAATATGAGAAGAATACAGGTTTTAGTGAAATGATCTAACCTCTGATTTCAAATGTGCAATCTGCCTCTCTTTAATCATGGAGGTTTAAGGAAAATAGTGCAGCAAGCCCCGTTCAACAGGGAAGCTATAGATGCTCTCACACAACTGTTGCTTCTAAAGCTGACCATGCAGAGCTGAATAATGCTTCCTGCTGTTTCATCTGAAATGTTCTGCAATCAATTTTATGGGTTGATAGTCTATGTTTAAAATTAATAGCTAAATGATGAATAGCTTTTCCTAGTGTGCCTTATGGGTATTCTGTACATACATTTCTGTATTACCCTCCATCAAATATTCCTGTAACAGGCACTGTCTCTCATTACAATTGTCCCAGTTACAATCGCCCTTAACAAACTGCCCTAATAACAATAATATAGTGACTCACTCAGATTCTCATTTCCCTCTTTGGTCATGTGAAGAGTGCACTTGCAAAAAAAGATAAACAGAGGATTTTGAAAACACTGGTGAAGTAGTACTTTCTATTGACTTGGTTCAAGATCAAGTAAGCTGTTACATACAACTGTTTGTTTATTTTTTCTACCAGTTTATTTTTACTCCAAATGCAGTGCTATAACAAAGAAATCAAATAAACTTCTCGAGACAGTTGCATTATGCTTCAATATAAAATTGTTACTGTCCTGTTCTATTACAGTATTGTCAGTATTGCAGCCTGTTTTACTGGAAATACACGAACCAAATTATTTTCTGTGTAGTTATATGACATGCAACCTGTGCTTCGTGTAGAATACTGCCCTGCTCTACTCTACCTGTTGACTGATGGGCATCTCTTATTAACTAGTTACTGTCCTACACTCCTACACGGCTGTTCACATCCACTCGCGCCGTGGACCCGAGAGAAAAGTGAACGAGGGGAGTGGGGGCGCTCGATATCAGTAGTACAAAATGCCTAAACGCCGCTGTAAATTCTCGAACGATTTACAAAAAGATACACATTTTGTCTTTGACACATTTGTATAACAACGCCCCCTGCTCACTTATCTTTCGGGTCCACAGCGTGAGTGGAAGTGAACAGGCGTGTAGGACTGTAACTACTTAATAACAGATACCCATGACGTGACGAATGTTTAGAAAGCTCAAAATCCCAACCATTTAAAAACCGCAGCCCGACTCGATTTCCAGGTCTCAGAAAGAGTGTGCAAAGGGGCTTAGCAGACTGTGCCTCGTTCCCTTGTCACTTATGCGCAACATCACTGGCGTGCCTTTGAGAATACATCTGCGGGCCGATTGTGGGGGGATGGAATGGCCTTTTAGCAAAAGTGGGAGTGTTGAACTACATACATTTCCTTTAATAGTGGCTTTCCAGAGCATTCGTATAGCCTGTTTCTAAGGAACAGTTAATAACATACAAAATGCAAAAAAATCATTTATTTGCAGTTGTGTCTTGGACACACTTCGAAGAAAACCCTATTGAGCTTTGTGTAAGATTTCTTTTCAAAAACATCATGAATTGTAAGTTCAGGCCAACACACTGAAGGTGAAGAATTTGAGTTTTATGGCAATAGACAATGCACTTTTTAGTGATATTTTTTATGTATTTTATTTAAATTTATTTGTGTGTACTTCTCAGTTCTAACATGTTCGGTTGGCAAAATAAATGGCGTAAATTCTAATCAGTGTCTTCTGTGTCTGAAATGGATGTACAGTATTCTTGAGTCTAAAAGGTAACAATAATAAAATAATAAGATAACCTTGTTTGAATTGTGAAATTGGTTTGACTAAAAGAACATTTGGATTTGATCTATTCTACTAGGTACTTATTAGTGGTGCTTTCATATGAATTTGTTCATATCAAATGAGTTGATGGATTGAGACTTAGGTGGTTGTCCTGGCCTCTCCAAGCAAAACTAGATCCCTTAAGCAGCTTGTAGACTAGTGGATAGGGCATTCACCCTGTGATCAGGAAGACCTGCTCCCTGGGTGCTGTGTTCCTGGCTGCATGCTGCTTCACTTGGTGAAGAAATTAAATACAGAGAGAATTTTGTGCTGTTCACACTGTGTGCTGTTGTGTGACGTATATAGACATGTCCAGCTCATTTAACTGGCCAGAACTCCCCAGTCACACGATTCCACTACATCTGGGAGAGTGCTTTATCTGAGTCACATGAAGAGCCAGCCTCATTAAAGAGCTCATTGTGTTACATCAGCTATCAGACGCCCCTGCTGGCTAACACCACGCTGAGTGATGGGGTACGCTGAGACATCACTTTTTAAATGTATTTATATTTACTCTATAATTTCTGAAGGAGTATATTTTATATACTGACAGCATACAAAACGATTCCACAGTATTCCACGAACCCAGCTTTAGCCTGAACTTTATTGGTGTATACATTTGCAAGGCTCTTCAAATACTAGAGTATATACAACAATTCCTCAGGTAAATTTAATACTTTTTAAAACCTTTTGTTGTTGGCTGGCATTCATTGCAGGAACTGTTGATACATTACAAGCTGGTATCTGATATATGAGCTGTTGGTGATATTTCAAAAACTGGCATCAAATACATGAACTGGTATTATTTGATTTTAACACAAACATGTACTATATGTGACTTTATTCCCTACCTCTCTGACCTTCTCTCCCATTCAAGCTCAGCACGTCGCCTCAGGTCCGCAGATGCCCAACTCCTCACAACAGCTAGAACCAAGCTACAGACTTAAGGGAGACAGGGCCCTTACCACTCTGTCTTCCTTCAAGCAGTCACTCAAAACCCACTTCTTCCAACTCGCTTTCCCCAGTGGATATACATGTTACAAATTCTATGATGACCAACATGTATAATATTGTCTGTATACTTACCCAGGTCCATATATCCCTTCCCTCGTGTTTTGTTTGTCTACTAATGATTGTACAAGCGTCTTTGAGTATTTTGAAAAGCGCTTTATAAATTAAATGTATTATTATTATTATTATTATTATTATTATTATTATTATTATTATTATTATTATTATTCCATGAAATAAATATTGTTTATGCGTTATGACTCAGGAGTCACAAGTCTCAAGTCGTTGAGGCCAAGTCTAAAGTCAACTCAGAAGGCCTTGTGATGTAAGTGTGCCTCGAGCCCGAGTCCCCAGCTCCGAGCCCAGATTAAAGCCTACGGTTAAACAAACTAACTAACTTTAGCAGATAGAATTTCACTCAAAATAGGAAACCTCATAGTCTGGAAAAAAGTAATACCTTTTATTTTTTTAAATAATACCTCTAAACCAAATGTAACACTTTTAATGGCCTTAAATTTGGCAATTTTTGATTTATTATTTTTAAATACTTTTTAAACCCCCACAGTCACCCTGAATACTCCACTTGAAAAGCCAAAAAGAACCAGTCATTAGACAAAACATATGCTCTTATTCCAAAGGAACCCCATGGACCTCATGAAGAGGCACTTCAATTAAACATAATACTGAACTTGACAAGATACAGTACAATAGAAGAGGACGTATCACAATTGAGTAGTGGTGCAGAGGAACTCCTGCGTCCAGCAAAGGCTTGAAACCCTCAGTAATTAAAATGGCACACACTAAGCAGATTTTCTATCTCACTGCAGTAGGAGAGGAAAATATTCAATGTGGGCTTGATTTCTTATCTAGCAAACCCAATTACTGGAGAAGAAGGCTAGCATGCTTTGTTCCAAGCTGAATTAAAGCAAGGGCATTTTCTTTCAGTGCACAATGACAGTGAATTGAAACTGTTCAAGCTGTTTTTGCATCTTGCATGCATGTGTGTGGGCAGCAGAAGGCTTGCATATGTAAGCGTTTGATTTGGCTTACATCAAATGTGACCACTGAACATCACTGAACAGCATTTTCCATACAGAACTACGATATAAAACAATTTAAAGTAGTTTGATGGTAATGCTCTGTTCTAGAGAAACTGGCCATATCAAAATAGTTCTCAATAAAATCGTCCACACCAAAACTATTACATTTCATTAAGTTCAGATTAGGTTGACCTAAAGCATTTTAATGTGTTCAGTGCTGACAGAACTATGTTACACATTTGGAAAAAAATTGTCTAATTCAAAGAATCCCTACGGAATTAAATACATATAAAGGTCAGAGTTCTGGACTTCCAAATGTCCAGCCCTGGTCTACTTTCAGACAAACCTACTGTACAGTGCCTTCATCTTCAAATAATGATGCAATTTCCTAAGAAATCCAAGGTAAGGTCTGCGAAAAAATCAAGTCTTTTATTATTATGGTACATAATACATAATTTACACATAAGCAACATAAGACTTGCCAATTACAAAATGTGTTAATGCAACATATTTATTAATATGGACATGATGTGCAGATTTGAAGGGGCAGTGTTGCAGTACAGATGGTCTCCCTGCAAAACACTGATTGTTAGAAGTCTTTTGTGCTGTCTTTATAACAGTTTTAGGAGGACAAGTGCTGATCTGAGGTGCCTGAACCTTTGTTGTCTGTTGGGCAAAAAGCCTGCACTTCAACAGACTTGTTTGTAAATGTGTGCCTGTTGTGTTGCCATTGACTATTCCATGTTAGTGTGTCTTTGATTCTCATCACATCATTTTAATATCACAAACCAGCCCACTTGCTGACTGTGCCAACGCCTTGATAAGTCTTTGAATGTGCCGAATCCGAAACATCAGAGGTGTTGAACTTGTAATTATTCATGGCTGTGAAAAGGCGCCTCTAGCTTTGTTGAGGGAATAATGGGGTTTTTTTTGGCTCGACTGTCATTGCTGATAGAGGCAGTCAATATGCGAAGTTGATGTGAGTAACAACCTACTTCATTAAAGTCTAAGTCAATTAGCAAAGTCTCCTGGGAAACAGAAAAAGAGAAACGAATGGTATGTGGACCCAGCATGACCTTTCTATCAATCCATGTAAGTTTTACAAGGGAATAAGAAAGCAAGCTTGACATAAATGATGTTGGATTATTTGTCACTCTTTCAAGTGTAGTTTAATCATCAGCATGGCAGAACAAACAGCTGTCAAGATGCACCAAAGTCACAATGCAGTCACTGCGATGACAAATTTGTTGTCACCAGTTGTCACACTGACTGTCTTACTACCCGACCTGCTAACAATCTGCCAGAGAGTTTGGCTGCTCAGATGGAGAGCTCTGTAAAAATGTACCGTAAGCAAAATCTACACTTGGGTAAAAATAATTTTATGTAGGCAAGTTTGACACAGCCATCTGCGACTGGGAGTCCAATAGAGTGCAATTGCCTCTCTTCTTGGTGGGTAGGATCCCCCATCACACAGTATGATGTTACTCAGCACAAGCATATGTTCACTGATGTAACAGAATTGGCAGTTAATGCTCTTCTCCAAGCATGTTGTTGCATTAGCTGCATTGGTGAAAGATGCTTCAGGAAGTATGTGCTGGCCTTCACCCTTTGTTGGTGGGATGGTGTCACTGGGGGAATTCTACCTTGTGGTTAGAACTAGACACAATCAAAAGATTACATGATTCAAGGCCAGGTGAATTAGATTTTTTTCTTTAGAAATGCACGCCAAGCACGTCAATTTTGATCATACACACAAAGCACACAGTGAAGCAAAACAATGTACCTTCAGGAGCATGGTGCAAGTTCAGAGCAGAACACCACAAGACCGCAAGTGTTGCTGGAAAGAAAGATTTAAAATGAAAGAGCAACAGCACAATCGGACAACACGTTTAGTGCAATCGACAGCAGCTACAATACAAATCTGAATGAATGCAGTATATAACAGATACAGGGGGTCCTCAGGTAATGACAGTCTTGACATATGATGTTTCGAGTTTACAATGCTCACTCCCATAACTACTTGGTTTGTGTGCAGCGGAAGAGTACTCAGTACGCACAGAATATGAGGAATACACAGTTAGAGTCCCCCAGTACACCTAAGTGGGCTGTTAACAGGTGTTTTACACTTTTTTCTGTTAATACAATACAGTGAACCAGTACATTATATTTGTCGTTTTCAGTTTTATATGGCATTGTTCTGTTTTTATGTTCCAGATTATAATTTTACAACTGTATTAAGATATGTAAGTGACTTAGGCTAGGGTGTGTTTTGACTAATAGCAAAAATTTGGGTTACATCAAGTAGGGACGGATCTGTGTCATATCTCAAGGACTGTAGAATACCCTGTACTGTAATCTAGCAGCAGAGAGATGCATGTGTAAATATGCAGAACAGGGGTAGACGGGAATAACTGTCAGGGGTGCACATAATATTTTTGGGTTGGTTCTCAGAGGAGAACCTATGGTGTTGCTTGGTCCTCACATTTTTAACGCACTTAATTCTTAACCCAACTCACAGTAGGAACAAAGTTTTTAGTGCCTGTAAAAGTCACTGTTTTTGTCTGCTAAGGGGGGATTTTCATGCCATAATTTGCACCACATCTATGTGCTTTCATCGCTTGTTTGACCTCCTCCAGCCACTTCTCCGACTCAGTCTGAAGTTTTTTCTGGAGGCGGAGAAACGCCAAAATAATTACTTAATGGAGCTTCTTGGACATCTTTAAAATGCTCCAGAAATGTCTTCCGTCCTCCACAAAATCTTAGGTGGGCAAATGCGCCCTGCAGCGTTTTTTCAGGTACGCATTGTTTATTTTGACAGCGCATGCGCACCTGCGGACCACTTATGTGCACACCTGATAATTGTTCAAATATAGCAGCGCCAGGACAGCGAATGTGCAGTGTAAACGCCTGAGTAATTTAGTACTCCTTAGTACTAAATGACTTCTCCTACGTGATTCAGTAATTGACCTATTAACGTAATCAATGTGTTTTGTATGCAAAGACATTTACATGCCCAGGATAATACGTTCGGGAGGACATATTGCAGAGGTGTAACCTAAACGTTTGCAATTAACGTTCTTGTGGCGATCTTTATTATCCACCCGTATTTAGACAAAAATCCCTCCCCTGCGCTCGAATTGGTTGGAACAGTCCGCGTCTTGCCCTCGGAATGGATATTCCTATGCAATGGTTTATAAAGTATTAACCAATCGCAGCATAAAAGGGCGGGGGCTCCCGTAACACGGGTGATGGAAAAAATGATTTAGAGAGGCTCGTAGTGGAAAAACTGCCACCCAAAACATTCTGCTGCAATGAGGAGCGAACGGGTGATTGTCCCCACAAATAAATGGCAGTTTCGTGTAAAGTGTGTAACTTGGTGACTAAAGCGAGGTACTGGGGCTTTGGGCAGGCGTGTGTATGTGTGCGTGTGTGAGTGTGTATGAGAGAGAGAGAGAGAGAGAGAGAGAGAGAGACGAAGAAAAAGCTGCTGGTAAAATTAGAGCCAGTTGTTCCGGAGCGGAGCAGACCGGGAGAGGAGATGTAGATCCAGATTGAGGATGCTGGCCAGGAGGCTAGACGGCAGTGCCGTTCCTGTCACATAATGTTACGCGACAAAACAAAAGCCCGAATACCTTGCAGATGGGAAGATTTTGACGTTTTTGTCCTGGTTCTGTTGCCCGTCAGCGCATGAGCAGGCTTATCCAGAGTGTCCGTCTCGATGTGGGAGTTTTAAGCCTGTGTCATGGGCTCAAACGGCCAAACCGAGATCTCAAGAAGGAATAACGACCTCTACCATCCCCTGGAACCAGCAGCAGTTCACCACCTGTTAACAGGCGAGGTAAGTGTTGCACTGTAGAGTCTCATTAATGCACCACGGGTTGAGATTGCAGTGCTTTCAGGTCCATACAGCTGCTGCAAAGCACACTGCTCCTGGGTTTAGTGAAAGAAAAATATTTGCCTGAAAACATCGCCCCAAAATGGCTTTGGACGTGCTGGCAGTTAATAAGAGCACCTAATAATATTTAAACCTCACAAAAATATTTTCAGTATGTAAAAGAAACGACCGAGAGATGTTAGCTTAGCCTCACATCCACTCGAAAGCTGACTAACATAGAAGCCCGGACTGCTGTGTCAGTTTAGCTTAGCCTAGCCCAAGGTTTAACAGCAGGTGATTCTCCACCAGCGCAACCCTTAAACTCAAAGACCACACAACAAGACATAACCCAGGGTTAAAATATGAGCTATTATCCTATTTACAAAAATGCATTTTTACAAATCTGTCTTTGTGTTAAGAATATATGTTCTCAAAAAATTTGCCCGTGGCACCACAGGTAGCTTTTCATGAGACTTTCTTGTCATTTTTGTATCCCAGAAGTGCACGTCAATATGATGAATGAATCACACATTCTGGTTTTGATGTAGCATGGATAATTAGCTGCCCATTAGGCCTGCAGTCTGTTTATTTTAGGCTCTATAGATTTAAAACTTTTTTTTACAAAACAACAAAAAACACTGCACAAATGTCTAGGATGAGATGGGCTACTATTTTGCGTGTGCTCTGCCTGTTTGGGGCGGTGTTTCGTTTTCTGAAGTCCATTAATAGTCATGCCAGTGACCCAGTCTGGTGGTCCATGCCTGCTATCAGACAGTGAGGGAATGAAACCAGGGAGGGTCAGGCGGACGAGCTCTAATCTTCAGTGTGCTCTCTGCTGTTAGTGTAATTAAATCGATGAATTGGAAAGGGAAATCTGATTCCAGACATGTTTCTATGAAAACACATGTGTATGCAAGCTCAGTGGGATGTTGCTTTAAGGTGAATCACCAGTAGCACACGCTGGAGCTGCCGCATAACTCTGAGGCGTGCTTTCGGTATTCATGTGCTCACTTTTAGTGCTTTTTGTTTCAGATTTTAAAGTAAATAATTTTTGCAGCATTTCCTCCTTGACAATATTTCCTTTATGCTCTGTCTTACACTGAGAAGTGTGTCATTTAATGCTGACAAAAAACAAAGGTGTATTTCTGATTTTTGTGTATATGTATTAAGGAAAAGAAAACAGCTCTTCTGTGTAAGATTGTAGGACTGAATGCCAGGAAACACAATTTTTCACTTATTCTTGACATGCAAAAATGTTTGTGTCTAATTAATACATTACAGTGGTTAGTACAACAATCATAATAATGGCTGTAAGAGAAAGGTTTCTGTTCCACAAACCACCCATCAGTTTTTTATCTTTTGTCTTGGGGTTCCTGCTCTGTGCGCATTGTTTACAGCCTACAGGCCACACTTTTGAGTGACGTGTCATTTAGAATTTCACACACTGAGCACCTCTTCATATCACCTATTGAGCCGAGTCAATTATTCACCCCCCAGATGGCAGGATGGCAAACGTCAATACCACACAAGTCTCTTACTTAGCTGAGAACCAGAGTTAATGTCATAGGTGAAAGTGATCATTCTGTCATACGTTAATACAGCACACAGTGTAGGCAGCACGAAATTCTTCCTCCGCATTCAACTCATTCACTAAATGAAGCAGCGGGCAACCAGGAACACAGCCCTGGGGAGCAGCATGTGGGGACAGTGCGTTGCTCAAGGGTACCTCAAAAGTCCTTAGAAGTCATGTGCATTGAACCCACAACTTACTGATCACAGGGCAAACACACTAACCACAAGGCTACCATCTTCCCAATGGGTGCCAAAAGTATCAGCAATAGAGTTTAGATTCTCTACCCGAACCCGACACGGGCTGATCAAGCATTTTCTATTTTTTGTTTGTTGCTAGTTTGTTTTGTTTTGTGTCATAGAAAGCAGCATCACATGGGCAGAGTTGAGCTAGGCCATAGCTACAGATAGTTGAGTGTAGGATTGAGGAGTTTTTTGTATCTGAACACAAGGAAGACCATTGCTGAATTTGTGGCAGAAGCCCTATTCACTGTCTAAACACACAATGCTTCTGCTGGTAGCATCACTTGTGATGCCTAAGATTTTACTGCCACTGTAAGTAAAATAATTCTCTTTACAACAGAAATACAAATGTGGATGTCATGCCCACCCACATTTGTTTGAAAAAACTAAATCGCTTGCCACCATGCCCCTCCCACCTTTTGAAAATAACTAGAACGCACCACTGTTTGTCAAACTGAATTTGTTAGTCACCCCTGGTCTCCCTGCAACATCCATCCCTGAGTGGTTAAAATAAAATTTACACTCCAAACTTGACTCGCAATAACGCACATACAGGTCTGAGATCTTAGTTTAAGTGCAGCTCTCACCATAGTCTTGTAGAATTTGGACAAGCGTAATTATACTCACACATTTAACATTTGTTTTGTACCAGTCCCTTATGACAGACTGTGATTTTAGCATTGTACTTGCCATGTGAAAACGACAGGCATGTGATTTTTCAGGCTTCTTCGATTTCTTGGTTTCAGTGATTGGTTAAAATCAGTGCAGTTGGTTGTTGAATTCTGAGGCGAGGTAATGTGGCTGCATAAATGAAACAAGCTATAATATATATATTTTCCCTTTTAATTTTATAGAAACAACCTTTTAAGTTTTTGCTGATAAATTTAGGCTACATTTTTACCTTAAAAAAAGACTAGCAATAAATATTGAAACGACAACTTGGTACTGAATTAGTGCAAGCTTCTGACTGCTCAAGATCATAATATGGATAAACCCCTGGACAAACAGTGCTGCTGTCAGTATTTATGCAGCGTTAATGCATTCTAACATAGCTGGCATTTTCAAGTGGTTGATACTAAATTGGATCAGTGGGATGGATGGGTGCGATTCTGTCCATCACTGAAAGATATTTGTTGAACATTTGTATTGACTTCTCTTAATACATTACGTACACATGGAAACTAGTATAGAGCCCACAAAGATAATATTGATTGAGTTGAAACACTGTGCGTTTTCCAGTCTGTGACTGGAGAAAACCGAGGCACATTTTTCCTGAGCAGTAATGACGGTAGGGCACTTCTCTCCTGTCACATTGCAGTGTATTAGAGAGAATGACTTCTATGTATGTATATGAGATCCTTGCTTAGTAGAGGCCTCTGCAAGGTGGGCACACCCACGGGCCCTGCGTGATCTGCACAATAATTTGAGGGAAGGATTAATTTTGAGACACCACCGTCAGAGCAGGTAAACAGGCGTCAGGTTACAGAATTGTGCTTTATGCCACAGAGAGAACCGTAGTAGGCAACAGCCCTAAATTTTGCAGCTCTGCTGAATAGTTGAAAAATTTTTTGGAAGTTGTATTGATTATAAGTGTTGTCCAACCTTGAGGTAACCCTGATACCAAAACCTGGTATCAATATGTTATTATTGCAGGAGAAATATCAACAGGGACCAGTTTTATAATTTTTCAATAGCAATATTTGACTTTATTCGATGCATATTTATGAATCAGGTAAAGGCCACATGCATGTTCAGTTTACCAAAAGCCAGAAATTTGTGTTACATTGTATGTACAAGATACTTATGTTTGTAATGTAATTTGTGCATTTTGCAGACATAGTTTTATTTGGTGTGGCGGGTACAATACCGCAGTGTATGTTCTGTATAATCTTTCATTCAGGACACAATCTTGAGTCCATATAAATATTCATAATGATGCTCATCAAAGACAGGCATTTCCTGCCTCACTGCCTTTCATTATGTCTTGCTAATACGTGCCAGTTAGTTTCTTGTCAACACAACTTGATTTATTCCATTTTTAATATGGAGACCTCATTTAACACTGCCCGTTGTGGGTACAAATCTGTAAGAAAACAAATCAGAATCAAACCGCAGGTTTTCTTTTTTCAGGGTCCTGTTCCTGGCTAGCAGTTAAAATTATCTGCCCTTGTTGGTATAATGAGAATCAGTGGTTGAGATGCTTCTGTTTTATTTGCCCTGGCACCTCCCAGGCACTTTAAAGTCCTTCCTCACAGAAAACCATCAATAACTGCTCAACAGGTATATAAATGTACCAGTCATTCATTTACTTTTGTTCCCTCTATTGATGCTGTTAAATAGCCTGAAACCAGTTTAGAGCAGCAGTGTTGACTACCTTTCTGAGTTCTTTAGACTAATGAGGAATCGATTGCCTGGTGCCACAGTGGTACCTGATAGTGATGTGAAAAGATAAAAAAAAAGAGATTTTTTTTGCCAATTCCTCCAATGAGGACATTACGATAATAATTTGTATATATATTACATTGTTTTTATATATATATATTAGGGATGCACGAAATGATTATTTTGGGCTGAAACTGAAACCCGAAAATGGGGAAACACCCCTTGCCGAAAACTGAAAACTGAAAGAAATTATTATCCTAATCAAATAATAATAAGATATTTATTTAGCATCCAGATAATGCACAATATCAAATAACTAATGAAATACAATATGTACCTTGGCCCCACACATGAATAGCCTGAAAGGAAGAAAGCTGAAATATTATTAATTTAAATCTCTTCTCTCATACAGCTAGTGCTTGCTCAAATTTTATTCAGAACAAATGCTTTAAAAACTGGTGAATGATTCTCTGTAGGCTTATAACAAAATAGTGCATCAAAACAAAGACTGAAATATATTAACTCCAATCACTGAAAAAACTTTCTTTCCTTATAAAAAACATTGATATATTCAAAAATGTTATAAAAAATGCAGAGCACATGGTGTGAAAGAACAAAATTCTACCTCAGCATTTAAACCCATTCAACAAGTGGGATTCAAAGACCATGATTTCTTGATCCCAGTGAGAGTGCCTTAACCACTAGCCTACCAGCTGCGCTCAGAAAGAAAACACTTTATTTTATATGATAAATTAATCCTGGCGTTATAGAAATATAGAAATATGGAAATGCGCAGACACCACAGACATCCTGACTCTAATCCTATCTGGCGCGTGGAGGCAGTAGTTGCGCCATGTGCGTCATAATTGCGTCATTACAGTTTCAGTCAAAAAAAAAAAGGTGCATTCCTAATACAAATATGTATCACGACACAGACACACCCCTTCTAAATTTTTCCCGTATACAGTTACCGCCCAGAAAATGTAATAGGAGGATTGCCCCGTCAATTTATTTTCTTTAACCAATAGCTGAGGGTCTAAGGCATTATAAGAGCCCTCCCACCAGTTTACAAACACACAAGCACGGACGAACCTTTTGTTTGCTGAATTGATTCGCTGTGAGAACGTGTAAGTTATGACACTGGGCTTAAGTGTCTATAAGCTAGCTGTGTTCTGATAAAACTGCGCTGGAGTCTCTGTGTAATTGTTTTTATTGTGTTGTGACTTTTGTGGCTCCGGGCAGCTGGGCGGAGCATGTCTTTTGTTTGAACAAGAGAGATAAATCTCGTGCGATTAATCGAAGCCTTGTCCTCAGCATAGATGGAAAGGAGGCGGTATTTAAGCGAATATTGGTTTATAATTTTGTGATAAATATAAGGTGTCTCCAAGCAAAATGTGTATATATATAGGTGCCGCAGGTGCCCAGCGCGCTGCAGCTTAAGTACACCTGTGGGTGATTTTTGAAGGGAATTGGGGATCATTGTCTGCGTTGTGTGATTGGAGGAGTGCGTAGACGAATCAGCTGACGCTGCAGGAGAGTTTGAAGAGGAGAGAAAAAATGCCTTGTGACCAGGGATGTAGCCAGGATTTTTCAAATACACACACACACACACACACACACACACATTCACACAGTAAAAAAATCGATTGGGAAGACAATTATTTTCACATTTTTGTGTAAAAATAGCACAATAACTGACTGTTTCTCAGTTGTAACTTACATAACACATGAAAATAGAAACAACCGCTGTATTCTTTTAATATGGACCCTTAAACTGTTGGGTGACATATATCAGTGTGTGTTGTGTGTTTGTGTGTTTGTGTGTTTCAGTGAGTGTGTGCTTGGTTTTCTAAACTCTCCTGTTCTGTTGTCCTGGCTGATGGTCACTAGCTCTGTTAGCGCTAGCTCTATTAGCAAAAAGAAAAAAGCCTGTGGGGGCACCAGATTTTCAAGAGCCACTTAAAAACTCATATGAAGGGCATGTCAAGAAGACAATATTTTACATTCATAGTTAAAGGATGTTCATCCCGACTGTTTGTAATCTCATTTTGATATCAAGTAAGCTGGTAAAATCACTTCACAAGAAGAATGCAACAAATATTGTATGCTACATCACATGTTAATTATAACAACAATAATAATAAATGTTGCTGATGCACATTATATCTCTATACCAGCTTTGTGTGTGTGTGTTTCTCGAGATTCTAATGACAAATGAAACTTAGCGCTTGACAGGACAGTCTGCCATTGACAAACACAGGGTCACATTCTCTCCTACACTTTCCCTGCCCTCCTGTTGTTGGCTTTTTAAAACTTAATTTAGTTTCATGCAAGTTCATGTCTGCATTTTGCTCCAGACTACGCTACGATGTTTTAAATTACGTGAAAAAACATACAATCAGTCTGACGGCTTTCCGGACTGCCTGAATCTGTAGCGTGACATGATGTCAGGCGCCGCTGCCTGCAGAGACAAATAGAGGTGGAGATTTCACTTGAGATTAGACGGAGAATGTGAATTTAATTGGGAGAAAATACAGATGATATATGGATTCAGACACGGACCGGGTTCTGTGTTTGGCACTGATCATCACTGATGAATTTCAGCTTTGACTAATTTGCAATTTCGGGAAAAAATACGGAGGACATGACCTCGGTGTCCTCAATGGTAGATACGGCAATGATTATGACGGCATGAAGGTGAAGGACATCACAGCCAAGATAGCACACAGCAGATACTCAAGCACACAGCAGATACTCAAAATCAAATTACTCGTACTCGAGGGCAAAAAAACCTGATCGGGACATCCCCACAAATTATTATACACTCAGCAAAAATATAAATGTAACACCTTTGTTCCTGCTCTGATTTTTTTAATGAGACTGGCTTAAAGATCTAAAATTAATTCCAGATACACAATATTACAAATTCTCTCAAACATTGTTCACAAATCATTCTAAATGTGTGATAGTGAGCACTTCCGCTTTGCTGAGATAATCCAGCCCACCTCACAGGTGTGCCACATCAAGATG
>JBBKCR010000006.1:21671074-21690141 GCA_037577295.1 Ladigesia roloffi | reverse complement strand
ACACACACACACACACACACACACACACACACACACACACACACACACACACACACACACACACACACACATTTTATGACCTCAGTTCATTAATTGAGAAATTGATTTCTTGTGTCTACAGAAATGAAAACCTGAGGCACATCTAGAAAGACCCAATTCAACCTTTATTTGGGCCTGATGAGAAGCAGCTTTTGGCCAAAGACACTTCTGCCTCATGGAATGACCTCCACACTCACCTTGCAGTGGACCTTTTGGGTGAATTGTACTAAAATAAACATTTTACAAAAGCTGCCTCTGGATGCCACTGTGGATGTATTTTAATTATAGGTGACACAGTTTTATAATGATTAATGCTGCCGTACTTGAAATGTTGAAATGTGTATTCAGGATGTTGTTTTACCGAATGGTGATTTATCATGTTAAATATACTTACTGTGAAATACCGCTGCATAAACTTGCTGAAGTTTTATATATAAAAATAGAAATGAGGTTATTCATGTTAATAAAGGCATCTATCTTCCTAGGGACTTTAACATGAGCAAATATGCTTCACCTGCTTCACCTGAAAGTTATGGAACAGGTGCTGGCATACCTGGATTATTGCATTGTTGCAGATAATAAAATGCCACAGACCTTATTATTTGCAGTTGCATTTTCTCAAAGTGCAAATCTTGGGCTGAGCAGAATGTCAACACACCGCAGGGGTGTAAGGTAAATGAGAGCACTTAATTATGAGGAGGACAAAGCGTGGCAGATTTTCATGATTATCTCATACCTATGTGTAAATGTCACAGGATATTTTAAATGTTTGAGCTTTACTTTACAGATGCTTTTACGGCTAAGACTGAGAGATGAGGAGCAAATGGTATGAGAGTGACTTAGCCCACTTTGTTACACTGTAGATTTTATATATTGTGTCAGCAATGTAGGCCAATTTAAGGCTCTTAAAAAGTCATTAAAAACCTTTGAAAGGTTTTTATTGACAATGTACGGAAGCGAAAAAAAATATCCAATGATAAATCCACAGCTTAACGAGACAGTCCTGACTCATTGATTTAATTTCGATGTTATAAGATTTAAACAAGTTAATTTTGACATATGGCACTCGATGGTGCTTAGCCTTTACTTCCTGCTTTTTAAACAGGAACACGCTTTGTAAATACTTTGTAAAGAATAAAATGATGCGATGTTGAGACATAAAATATTTGGCATCAGATTGTCAGAGTAGTATGTACTTTAAGTTTTACTGGTAATTATACTAAGTTTACTTCATAGTGATTATTTAATGGCTAGATAATTTGATTGTTTTTGACCCCCATTGATTGTGGGCTGGTTGCAGTTAGCTTATTTATAAATGCTTTTAATCCATCATTTCAGATGATGTGCTTGTATTTGAACTGTTGCAAATGTAACTGTTTACCTACCATGCTCTTTATAGTGGCTTCATGACTATGACTGAGAGCTCCTAGGTCCAAAATTTTTCTTGCATTAGGCTGCTGGACAAAAGCCAGCTCTCGGCCCTGAGATCCTATGCAGTGCTTTTCCTTGCCAATAAAAAGACATCATTACACTGAAAATATAGAACTTGCTTTATTACCATATTAACATTGCATAACATTAACTTTTTACACTGTGTTTCAGTACACAGTGTTAAACACAGATTTGAATAATAGCAGATGAGCTGTGAGGTTGTTTAAATATGCATCGAAATATTGTGATATTGCAATCCAAATTGTGACAGTATGCACAGTGAAAATGTGACAATAAATCATGTGGAGAAAGCATTCGATTAATTATATTTTCTTGTGTCTACATTGTTTATAGGTGCAGTCAATAACCCAGTCGAGCATATTCATGTCCGTCTGTTCTCCAGTGAATCTGCTGTCTTGTCTTCAGTGATGTTAAAAATAATTGTACAAATCCCACTAAACAGGATGATACATTAATAACCAAGTTTACTCAGGATATCTCTTTTTTTCTCCCAAGGACATTACCTCCTGACTTTAGCACATGGATTTCAAGACTTCAAATGAAGAGGTAAGTTTTCCATGCTGGATTTATCATCTTACGGTACAGTATACTAGATATATTAGGTAGCAAGTGAGTGGAAGCAGGAAAAAAGAGCAAAAAATATAGGACTTTGACAAGGGCCAGATTGTGATGGCTAGATGACTGGGTTGGAGAATCTCCAAAAAGTTTGGTCTCGTGGGGTTTTCTAGATATAGTAAATTAGTGCATCCCAAAACTGAGAAACTGGAGATGGATTCATAGACACCCATGGTTCACTGATGGATGTGGAGAATGATGGTTTCTCTGGCTAGTCCGATTTCACAGAAGGGCAACTGTAGTAAAAAAAGTGAATACCAGTGGCCTCTTTCAACAGAATAGTGCACTTTTGTTCAAGAATATTTTGAGAGACATGACAGAGATTTTAAAATGTCTTGGCCTCCAAGTTCCTGAAATCCCCTTGTGATATGTGATTGACAAAATTGTCTGATACATAGAAGCTCCAGAAGCTCCAGACAACTGCTCACAATGTCTATTTAGATTCTGGGTTAAACTGAATGTCTAATGTTGATTTAAGGTCTGAGATAGGACACCAGTCAACAAGAATATTATTGATTTTGTAAGACTTTAATAATAAAGTTTAATGTAAAATTTTCAGGGTAAAGAGCATTTTTGCAATTCGCAAGACTGCATGTCACCAACATAAGCCTTTCATGTCACTTGGTATGTATCTCTATAAACATTTATAAAGGCTTATTCCATCAAGTGTCAGTTGTCTGAAATGCTGCTTCTGTCAGTTTTGATTATTTCACCTCATACTTTACGACAACTTATACTTCATAAGTGTCATTTATTTAAATTACTCTTTATTAATAAATGTTTATATTAAGTCTGAAGTCATGAAAGGCGGTGTCATATAGTTCATGCTTTCCATGATCAAGCAGCTTGTATAATGGAGATGAATCGAAATAAATCTAAATCCCCTCTCCCTATGTGTGAGCAATTGTCTCACCATAAAGCACTGCAGCTGCCCCTTTAAACAGGCGATGTGTTAACCCCGCAGGCTCTGAATGGCTTGTCCTGTTGTACAGTGATCTGAAGGTTGCTGACGTCAGAACATGTCTCATTTATATTCCCCCCATGAATTGATGCTCTCGTTATTTAGATTTTGCAGCAATTTAGAAGACAGGACTGGCATCTCAATTAGCACTGATATCAGTGTGGAAGGGCTAATTTGCTCACTGCTCTGCACAGGAATGGGCTGCATACGACATAGTTCTTGAGTCTCAGATTTAGAGAGGACTTAGAGGAGCACATCTTTGTGTGCTGATGTGCAAGTCATTGTTTATGTAATTATTTCACTCACACCCTTAATATATTTACATTCATTTGTGACACCTCCATCGTCATTTGACTCCAGTTTTGTGTAGATCTGGGTTGCAAGAAAATATTTATAACTATACAAAAGTATATTTTTTCAACAAATCAAGTTGTTAAACACTTCTTGTTTTTTCGGATGAAGCATTCGCATGCTAATTTTCTTAACTAGATAGTGATACTAATGCAAAGTTAAGTTCAGTTTAATAAAGTATGTACACACATTTGTACAGTGAACAGTCATAATGTTATAACCATTGACTTTTGAAGTGAGGGTCACTGTAACACCAGGTTCTAGAAAGGATAATGTTGGAAATGATAGAAAGGTGTCAAAGCACATATACATACTGCTATTATGGGGAGTTACTTAGCCTGGAGCAGTGTTTAGGTAGTGGTATGTGTCAAAGTTACATCAAATTGCATTCCAGATCCCAAGGATTATATCCCACACCTTGACAGGTGCCACTAGAAGAAGATAATGTTATTCACCTCTCCTGTCTGAAGTTTTAATGTTGGCTGTTCAGTATATACACGTACTAGGTCACACAGTAAAGGTGCTGAAATGCTGAAATAAAGTTTTGTTGTTTATAATTCTGGTCACATTTAAAGCAATACACTTGAATCTAATAATCATGTAATATAGTAGATAGGCAGAACTGTTTTTTTCAATGCAGATTTTTTCCCCAGGACAAAATTTGGAAATGAATCTCTAAGTTTCTTGGCTAATTGTTTCGGTGGAAAATGAATGATGTTTGTGGGTCTGCTCATTGTTTACAGATAAAGAAGGGGATTTATTTGCTGCAAGATGGTAATGAAGAGCCCTTCAACATCCGACTACACTTGGCTAAAAACATTCTGACCATTCAAGAGCAAGACATCATTTGTGTGTCTGGGGAACCTTTCTACTCAAGTGTAGGTTCTGTTGTGCGTGTGAGTTCTATAGTCAAAATGTTGTCATCTTTCGATGAATGTGCTTTGTTGATTCCTTTAGTCAGGCTTGTTTGTGTTGTAGTTCAACTCCGGAAATCAGAATATGTAGTGTGGAGGTCATAAACATGTGCCTCAGGCTCTACATGAAAATAACCTGCTTCCCTGAGTTTGAGGAAAACAAATCTTGCCTTTTTCAAGGCTGAGTCACCACTCTTGGGTATTCAACCCATCAGGCGAGCAGCAGTGTTTGAAATTCTTTTAGAAACTGAATTTCATTAACATTTTTTTTAGCTCTGTTGGTTCCTGCAGGAAAAATATTAAATGTATATTTGGAGATATTTATGATTAATATTTACCTTTATATAGGCATTTATTTTAAGTTCAGTACCAATATCTACCTGTTAACCAAAACAAGATTTGAATGAATTAAGATTTTAAAACAATAATGACCAGATTTCTAGATTTTCAGGGCAACATGAAAAATACTTTTTCAATATTTCATCAGTATTATTTTTACATTTGTGTGTGTTAAAGGTACAGCATACAAAATCTGTTGAATGTAATTCACAAGGTTTGCATTAATTAATTTTCATTCAGTTCCGTAAGACAAAAGAGATGAAACAACAATAATATATTTTTATAGTGTTTGGGCACCAGATGGCCAAATTCCATATTTCAGAGAGAAAAGTTACCAGTTTGATTTAAATAAGCAAATACCTAGGTTTAGAGAAATACTGCAGTGATTTTTTAGCCAAAGCTTCTTGTTTTGAAACAACCACATTCTGTGGAAAAGACTTGGCCTGAATCAAGCCAAAAAGTAAAAATATTGCTGAAATTACTGGTATTGGGTTGAGAGCTGTCCAATGCATTATTAAAACCTAGACAGAAAGCAGTGAATTGTCAACTTCGCAGGAAATGTGGACAGATAAAAGTTGGACTCTGAAGCAATAATAAAGTAATGTGGTGAAATGAGGCCAGATTTACCTATCCCAGAGTGATGGGCACCCAGGGAAGGAGGGACGCTCCCATCATACATAGTGAAGGAGTGGCTCAGAGAAATAATGCATTTTACATATGTGTATGTATGTGTGTAGCTAAATATACATACTAGTGGTGGAGGAAAAACGCGGTATTCGGACAAATACTTAAAAAATATTTGTATTTAGGAACACCAATAAAATCACCAATACAATATAATAAAGATGCAAATGAATTAGTGTACATAACCGAGTCACAAAAAATCAACTACATCTGAAACTTGCACAAATACTGTAGCTATGTATTCATTGTTTATTTACAATACAACGTGACCTTTAAAATATAATATGTTTATAAATACTATAAACACATTATATGTACAAATAATATTTATATACATTGGTTAACATTTATCTTTATATTTATACTAATAAATCCATATTACTTATTCATTTTATAGATTGTACAGTATTGCTCAGGATATTTTTCACTGTATTTTTACATATTGTTGTTTTATACTGTTGTTTTTGAGAGCCACAATCAACCAGAATCAAATTACTTGTATTTGTTCCCTCAAACACTCGGCCAATAAATGCTATTCTGATTCTGAAATAGCGACTGGCGCTGTATGACATGCTCAGGGTCCAGCCTTTCTAGTGTTAGTGGTGAGGTTTGACTCTCCCATGCCATCAACAACTCCTGATGAAAATAAATGTGATGTTGAATTGGGCTGGTGAAGTAATGCCATGTCAGTCATGCACCGTTAACAAAGCTAAAGGTAATCCACTGAAATATTCAAACCTTTTGGTCAAGCAGTATGTTTTTTTAAGCAACTGTTGTAAAACTGACAATAACTGATGCCTGCATTGGTGAAAACACTTCTAGCTTGTGATTTTCCATATGATACAACTAAGCAAATATAACATCATTCCAAGAAATTGAACCTGAAAAGAAGCTCTTTTCAACAGTAGGACAGTGATCTGAACCAATACCTGTAATCCGCAAACAGCTTATTTAAAATGCAGCTTGAAGCTTTTGGAATTTTCTTCATTGTCCTCTGGCTTGAACATCATCGCAAATCTCTGTATATTTATTAAACTGGATGACATTAAAAGTGCCCCAAAAACAGAGCAAAAGTAGATGTGTTCTGCAAATTAGGAGAAAATTATCCTAAACAAGAACAAAACTAGTTGGATATAAAATGGGTTTGCAAACTGCTGACTTAGCAGGGTGTGTAAAATTTTGTGAAAGCTCATTGAACATGAAGTAACTGAGTATTAACATGACCAGAAAAAGGTTATTTTATAACTTGTTTTCTGATGTCTCATTTACTTCTTTTCATTTAAAAATACACAGAATATGCAATTTAGCCAGGAGTACCCATGTAATTATAGTATACTATATATTTTACACTGCAACAATAATGAGAAACACCTGTCTGTATTCAGGTCAGCAGCCTCTACATTCGTAATTAGTTCAATATCAACAAAAGCTTGTGCTATAGCATTCAGCCTGTGGCCAACAACTCAACATAAATAGGTACATCTGGAACACACTGAAGTTAACTTACATTATATTTTTACAGGAAAGAACTATAACAATACGACGGCAGACAATAGGAGGATTTGGCTTGAGTATAAAGGTAATTTGCTTCCATGCTGTGTTCGCAAAAAAAAAAATAGCCTCATAATTTTTGAAAAACACATACACACAAAGGTGATTTACCCACATCTATTTTTCATAGGGTGGTGCAGAACACAAAATCCCTGTTGTGATATCGAAAATATCAAAAGAACAGAAGGGTACGTTTTTTTTTTTATCTAATGCACCTGCATAAATTGGAATGTTTTTTTATTTTTAGTCTGTCTAACTGCTATTTGTTCTTGCTCTTTCTTTGCAGCTGAGCTCTCTGGTCTTCTTTTCATAGGAGATGGGATTCTCCAGGTGAGATTCAGCTCACATTCTCAAAACGCTGTCAGTCAATGCCACTTTTAATACTGTGGTAATATTTTAGGCTGAAGGACATTTTGAACCTCCCATAGTGCTGAAAAAGATCGATTTACATTCCTGGCCTGAAGCCAACCCCATCTCCTGGAGACCACACATCACTGCGTAGTCTAGGATAGTTTCTCCATTCTACCTTTTCTTTATTTGGCTTGGGATTATTTGCTGTTTTCTAAAATTGAGGAGCCAAGATGTAGGTTTTGAATTTTCTTTTTACCGAAAGCGGCACTGAGTCTTGTTTTGTGATAAAGTTTGACTTGGTTAAATTTGGCATCAGCTTAATTCCTGCTTGCTGTCCTTTAACTCTTCAGATAAATGGGATAAATGTGAGGAGTTATCGGCATGAAGAAGTGGTATGTGTTATTTAAAATGTATATTACATATTAAGATTATTTAGTAAAAGTATCCCATAAATAATACTTAACTCTTTGTATAATGCATTGTATGTTTTTTAAAAGGAACGTGTGTTATTATTTAAATTCTACTTCTAATTAAAATATGTAAACAGCCATGACTCTCTTCTTCAGGTCCAGGTTTTACGTAATGCTGGGGAAGAAGTAACTCTGACTGTGTCTTTCCTGAAAAGGACACCAGCCTTTTTAAAGCTACCACTCTGTGAAGACTGCACATGTATGGATTCACTTTCATATGTACAGCCACATTTAGTAGTACTGAATTTTGGGAGAATCTTACTCAGTTTACTATGGAAGTGTAGCATTAATAATTATTGGGTGAAACTATAACACTGTATAATTATATAAAGATAACTAAATATTTAAATAAACTGATTTTTTTGTTGTGTTATGCATTGGCTAATCAGCACAGCTAGTTTTTACACAAACATAAATTGGTTTAGTTGGGGTGTATCATTTTTTACTTACTGATTTTAACTGGATATTTATTACAAACAATACACTGGGACACATTTAAAGAAAATACAAATCTTTCAATCCCTTCATTACTGTAGTAATATATATTTGATGTTATAGGGCTTATGCATTATATTTACAATACCAGTGAAGTACTTACTCAAGGATTTCCCTGGTTATTTCTGTGCTATGCTTCAAGAGATTCTGTGTTTCCAAGCTTATTTTTGCAGCTTCATCACTATAAATGTAGTTGCTTGTGCCATAGTTTCAGAAGGAATGTGAAAGCTGTGTCAGAATCTGTGCCAAGTGTTCTCTGTTTTCTCTTAGGTGTACCGAGCGATCAGAGCAGTGGGACTTCATCTCCACTGTGTGACAGTGGCCTCCATCTGAATTATCACCCTAATAATACAGTGCGTGATTTATCAATAATGTTGCAATAAGGTGCTTTTAAGAAATATGTGGAAGTAAGGATGATTCACCAAATGTTTGGCTTTGATTTATAATATTGAGAGGTGTTTTAATAATACATTTTAATAGGCTTATGGAATGCAAAAAACGAATTATTTTATTAATTGCTTCACTTCAATTGCTGCACAAAACTCTGTAAAACCAAGAGCTAAAAGACATTTCAAGACATAAAAGCATAGGAAGAGCAGTCACAATGAATAAATCCTGAAAAGATTAAAGCCATAGAAATATCATATGGAACTGAATGAATTCTTTATTAGGATCTCTTTAAGTCGAACTTTAGCACAGTGATGCCTTCCTGGAGAGCCAAACCCTGCAGGTCTTTGTGTTTTTCTGAAATACACCTAATTCTACTTTTGGAACATGATAAATCGCGTTGAGTTACATGAACATGTTACTAAGTACAAACCGGATTCCAATAAAGCTGGGACACTATACAAATCGTGAATAAAAACTGAATACAATGATGTGGAGGTGCCAACTTTTAATATTTTTTTCAGAATAGAACATAAATAATGGAACAAAATTTTAAACTGAGAAAATATATCATTTTAAGTGAAAATATGTTGATTCAAAATTTCACCTTTCTAATATTGCTCCAATATCTTTCTGCACAACATTGTGGGAATTGGTGATCCTCTACCCATCTTGGCTTCTGAGAGACACTGATACTCTGAGAAGCTCTTTTTATACCCAATCATGTTGCCAATTGACCTAATTAGTGTTACTTGGTCTCCCAGTTGCTCATTATGCTCAAATGTACTTTTTCCAGCCTCTTATTGCAACTTGTCCCAACTTTTTTGGGATTTGTTAACACCGTGAAATTTTGAATCAACATATTTTTACTTTAAAATGATACATTTACTCTGATTAAACTTTTTATCTGTAACTACGTTCTATTACAAATAAAATATTGACATTTGCCATCTCCACATCATTGCATTCTGTTTTTATTCACAATTTGTTTCGTGTCCCAACTTTTTTGGAATCCAGTTTGTATTAGCCTTATTCCCATCTATAGCATACTGTCAGCTATCACTGTCTGTCTTTTTCCTGTAACAGAAAGACTGTACTCGAAACATTGTTATATTAGAAGCAAGTGATTCTGAAGCTTCATAGATGATCTACTGTTAAAAGTGTTGCAAGTCAAGACATTTTCTTATGTGTTATTATGTATAGTGAAACATGTTTGCTAAATGCTAGTTGAAAAAGTCTGCAGATATGTGTCAGATTTGGCAGGGAAAAATCACTGGAGTGTTCCATTAATACAGGTAGACCGCTAAAGTCAAGAATGAGACTGGCAAATTGGCTTTGAGAACCTTTGTTTGCTTCATTTGCTTAGGACACCCTGTCTTGCTCATCTTGGCCTACATCACCAGGGCTGCGCTGGGAGAAGCGCTGGGTGGATCTGCGTCTAATCCCCCTGCTTCATGCTAGACTGTCTCAGTATGTCCCTGGCTCTGACGTCTGCAGGTGCGCCAAGCAGAAACCATCAAATAAACTTCTATTCACTAGGAGTACTAGAAGACAGTTTTGTGTGCCTTATAGATTTCTTGTAAGTTTTCTAATTTGCTATAGCCTGAGGTACAATTAAGCAATTAAAGTTGGTTTTTATTGTTTTGATACAACACTGGCTTAATAGGTTCTCTGAAAAATAAGGCCTTTTTGTATTTTAGCCAAGTTAGCATTCTCACCCACGATACCTGAAGCACTTATTTACTAATTTTCTTGAACAAGCTGTGATGAAATTAATTGTGTTTATATTATAATTCTGAACTAATCTAGATTGTAAAGACATTTTAGATAGAGTTTGCCTTCACCACTCAAGAGTGTGTATGTTTTAATCTCATCAGGCAAAATGCCTTTCAAGTCATTGCAGTGGATGGGGTTTGCAGTGGAGTAATCCAGTGCCCCAATACTGAAGAGTGCACAGACTGGCTCCAAGCAGTAGCGTCTACTATATCTGCTCTCACAAAGCACAATGTGAGTATTGCTTTACACTTTGACAGGGGACGCGTAAGTCATATTTTAGGTTAGTTCTTCACTGAAACTTATAGCAAAGAGAAATCTTACAATGAGATGTAAATGAGTGTCATTACCTTGTGCATTTCTCTTTTGACATTTGCTTTGAATTGCTTTTTTGGTGTTAAATGTGACAAACCTGAGAAGTTACTCAAGCACACATTCTCTGTGGTCAAACTGACCTTGAATCAACAATGTATTTTAGATCCTGTTGTACATTGTCAAATTGTTCTAGTCACAGGCTCCTCCACATTGTGAATCACTGCTTTTGGATGATCTATTACACAGATCCATGCATTATGCATTCACCTTGCCACAGAATGGCAAGTCAATTAGAGTACACTCAAAAGATCTCTAAAGGCTGTGCAATTCCCTGCCTGTTTAGGGGTGTTTTTCCAATCATGGGAGAGATATTATGTTGTCAAGTTTGTTTAGACTGTAAGTTTGAAATAGTGAAATGACACTCAAAGTGCAAACCTTGGAGATATCTGTGATTTATTGACTCTTATGACACCTGTAATTTGCCAAAATGTTTCTGTAGAGCATTCCTGCAATTATTTGTTTGCTCATTTGACAAACAGAGGTATTAACAGATAGAAGTATCTGTGCTGTGCAGAAAAAAATAAGGGAGATAGCAATTAATTGCTGAGGTTTGATTGAACTATTTAACAAAGCATTTAAAAAAGAATCATATTAAATGTTTTCCATGTCCTGTCTACTGATCCACCATTTGTGGCAGTCTGTGTAAATATATTATTCTTTCCTGCTTTCTGTTCTGAGGATCCGATGTTATATCTTATAGCCCTGGCTTAGCTCCTGAAGAGTGTGATCATTTGCTGGTTATTTATGTGTTAGAAAACACAAACAGGGCAGAGTGTGGTGCCCGTGGGGCTGGGATTGAGAACCACTGATCTACAGGGATGTCAGTAGAACCTATTTTATTACATAAAAGCATGACTCAACCTTTCATGGCCAGACTGCCTTCAAGTAAGCATTGCTTAAAGATTTGCTTTTTGATTTCAGCAGGACAATTTTCAGCTGGAAAGTATGATGCAGTTGTGTTGAGCAAGACAGCGTACTAATTGTCCAGTACTTCACTCAGCTAGCTTTTCATATCTGTTTTACTGTCTGGAATCTGCCTTTGTTTATTGCACCCTTTGAATTTCCATTTTGCAACAGTCTATTTTGAGTGTCTTTTGCTCTTGGCCAGGAATCTTTTCAAGCATGATGACCCAGTAAACAACTTCGCTCTTCTTCACAAGCTGCAGTGATGCACAATTTTTTGTATATCCTTTGTAAGACAGGCCAGATAAACAAGAACCTAAACAAAAAAACAAATAAACAAAAAAAATCAATTCAAAAACAAATATCTGGGCAGTTTAAGAGAATGTAGCAAGCAGCTGGCATAATGAGCAAGATGAAGCCAGTAAAAATATTAATGATGAATAAAGCCTGGGGCAGCAGCAGCCGCTGCCTCTACAGTGCTGATGATCAGGTATGAGTATCTGTTTTCACAAAAGGCGGTAATCTGGTTTCTGAATAATTGGGGTGAGGCATGGCAAAGGTCATTATATGAAAGCCTGTGCACTCGTCTTGCTGAATCATCTTAGAGGCCATGCAATTCCCTCTGATAATTGAGCTTTTGCCTGTCCAGCTTCTGACAGTGTGAGTTCATGAGAGGTTATTGATATTGATGGAGCCTCAAAATATTATTTTAGCTTTAGGTTTAAAATATTATGGCTGGTCGAGTGTATGACCTCTCTCGACTAGTTAAAAGTATAGAAAAGACTAAAAGAAAAAAACTGAAGTGGGCACTCTGCCCCAATGTGGCCAAAATTCACGGTGCCATTCTTGGGAGATGCAGGACACATATCCAAACTTGAGACAAAACCAAAAATCAGTTTGGGTGTGATCGATCGATGAAGCAGTCATGACTATAATATCTAAGTATCCTTTTGACTTAATTATCATAATTAGAAACAATGAGAATATTGTTCCTCTTTCAATCTCTTATTTATCTCTCTCTGTCCCACATAATTTTAAGGTCATACCATGTTGAAAATGTGATATTCTCTTTTGCAGGTCAAGAAAATCAATAGAAACTTTCCTGTAAATCAGCAGGTAATGTAATTGAACCTTAGATGTGGATTTTTCTGTATATTTTAGAATTTTCCATGTTTTCACACACCCAAACCAAATAAATAACTGAATAGATGTGGGTGTGTAAGAGCAGGGAAAACCTTAACAAGTGTGTGGCAGAAGGAACCAGTGATTTAAAGCTAAATAAGTGATCGACATCAGTGTATGTGCATCTCTTTTACTGTCTCTTTCTTTTTTTCAGATAATTTTCATGGGTTGGGTGGAAGAAAGAGCGCAAGACTTGGCTCAGGACCGAATGTACACACCAAAATTTCTTGCCTTGAGGGGTTCATCTCTTTTCAAATTCTCAGCACCTCCAGTGAGCACTCAGACAGGGCATCAGTGTGTTACTTTGTTTTCCACCATTTGTTTGTTATTGAAATGTCTTTGTGGCAGGAATAGCTTTTCACCTCACTAAGAGCATTACTGTCTACAAATCTGCCAAATGGCTTTAAAAAGGTTTGTCATTGGCAGCCCTGTGGTTGGATTCAAAATCTTTTTATAAACCACAAGAGCTATTCAACACTTCCCTCCATTACATCCACCCTATATCATGTTATTTCATCACTGTCATATCATTGTATCTTAGTAACAATCTTTATCTTTTTAGTGAGGAGGAAAAAACATTTAGCTTTGAAGGTTGTAAATGTCTTTCCTATTATGCTCCAACTGTTTATTACTGTACTCCATTTGTGTCTTGCTTAATCTTTGCTGGTGCTATTGTTATTTTTCTATCCACTGGTTAAGACTGTGTGAAATTCATTAATCTATTCATTCAGAGCAGGCTAAAAGCATGTAACATAATGATTTCATACCACATAGATTCCATTTAATCTAACCTCAATACCCAACCAGCTATTTCCTCTAAAAGACACCATTCTCTACTCAGCAACATAATTTGGAGCTTAACATCAATAATGTTGGACATTTCTGATTGAAGCAATGCTTTTAATGTGATTTAGAGATCACATCATTTTTTACCTCATTACTTCCTCTGAGAGGGTCAGAGCTGAACACATTTCCTGTGTTCTTTAAAAAAATCTGCATTGTTTAATTTTAAATCTCGTGAAACATCAGATGTTCCAAACAATGCATTTTACTGAAGCCTGCAGGAAATGTTCAAATGTAAATCTATGTTTTATGGTGAATAATCACAATTAACCATAAGAATATGTTGCATGGGCCATTTGTGAACCTTCCGGGCATAACATCCATATTTTTTGTGTTCGTCTGTTTAATTATGCAGAAATTTTTTTTCTTGCCCTACTATTAAACATATAGGAAGGTTTTGCAACGATTAATCTGTGTGCAGCGTGACTATGATGCTGGTCAACGACACCAACAATTAATGGGTGTCACAGCTGGTCAGAAATTCTTTGAAATGATCTAGGTCAGATTTCTCAACTCAACACATTTTAGCATCCTTCCTGCTCTCACCAAACTTATTCCAGCTAATGAGAAAATTAATAAGCCTTTCCTAAATCAAGTTCAGATTTGCCATCTGCAGGTCTAGGTACTGACTAAGAGTGTTTTTCTAAATGTTGTAGGTAACCACTTGGGACTGGACCAGAGCTGAACAGAGCTTTACCATCTACGAGATCATGTGCAAGATTCTCAAGGTAACACCAGAGACACAAGGACATGTATAAACACATTAGCACTGGAAGCACACTTTTCATTGATGTTCGTTTCTGCTGCAATGCATTTTAATCTTGCATCTTCACTCTTCTTATTCACTCATTGTTCTAGCATCTCTTTACTCTTTTTCACTCTACTTGCCCCTCTTTACTCTTCTTACAAACACTTACAAATATTGAAGTAAAAACATTGCTAAAATTGTCCTTAAATTGTGCACTCCATAAATAAATGGACAGTGATGCGGTTTAGTAGCATCGACTCCAGTACACAGGCTTAAAACTGATAAATGCATTAAAGCAAAGAATGTCAAGTTTAATTTGAAGCAATTTACATCTATCCTGGGCGAACTGTTTAATCGTTTTCTGCAAGGTTTGAGTGCAACTTTCAGGAAAAACTCAAATAGAACATGCTGTGCACAACATAAAGAAACCGCTCATGATCCAGAACGTAGCATCATTGTTAGTACAAGTTCTTGTCAAACTGACGAATTCCTAATAAAAAAACCTGGTAAAATATATCAAATTGCAACACTTGGATGATTTTCATTTCCAGATCATGTAGACATAAAAATAATGAATATGGAGGAGAAAATTAGGTAATCACCATTTTTAAAAAAAATGCCAGTTTTAAGCACAACTTTAAGAAACCTATAATAAACATGCTGTACATGCGATGAAGAAACCACTCATGATCCAGAATGTTGTGTCATGGTTAGTATGGGCCTAAATTCTAACAGGCAAAAGCTTCACTTTTGGAAAAAGCAGTTTTCAAATTTCTTAAGTGGTTGACTGATCAGCTTTGCAGGTGGGGGCATTTTCTTGGACCATTTTAGTCATTTCTGCAATAACTGTTTAGCCGGGCTGAGATCTGAACTGTTTGCTGACAGTATTAGGGAGGTGATATTTCGATCCTAACAAAAGCTTAACACGATTTGTTTTGTTGTGTTCATCACCAAACATATTTTCAAAGCATGGAATGAGAAAAGTGCCCTAAAATTCACTGAAAACCTACTTATTGACCGTGTCCCCTGGTCCTTTAGCTGACATGTTACCGAATATCAGAAGTTCCAGAATAGTTTTCCTTGGTCAGTGCAGATTCGTGATGTTTAATACTGATCATCACGTTTATCCAATCATCCATAATTCATGATTGTTTAGTTTAAGTCCAGTCTAACCACGTATTCTTGCATTTAGCTTTCCACCTATTTGTTCTGCACATGTTTTTTCTATTTATATTTGCTCCAAATTTTAGACACATTTTTATAATTGACAACTCCCTTGTTGGGGCTGTGTTTCCTTTCAGTTAGCCAGTCCAACAGCTCATTAATGTCCACTAGCAAACCGTTTGTAGTTGTCTTTGTGAATATGTGAATATGTACTAATATGTCAGTTGTGCATAAGCTGTAATGGTTATCCCTTTAAAAGATTATAGAAGTGCCTGCAAGCAACCTCTTATTAGCCAATTTGCCTTCCTTAAACCAGTATTTGTTTCAGAATTGCATTTGTTTCAGAAATACCTATAGAGTGATTCTATACTTTTTTTCCTCTTCTTAATCTGGAAAAAAATATAGCATCAGTTAAAATGATTTTATTTAGTGTTTGAAGTATGTTCTTTTTAACAAAACATGTTCTTTGATGATTTTGTGATTTTGATCATTTGCTACAAATAATAGCGCTAGGGAAACCTCTAATTGCTGTACTTCCAAAATATTTGTCCGGGGTTGTCAAATACATGCCAAAAAAGTAAATATTTCAGATCTGAAGATGCAGTGTTCTCAAAGTCAACCACCCAACCTGAACCCCTCCTATTGTGTATCTTACTGATTAAAGAGAAAACATTTCAAGTGACTGCAGTGTAAACCTAGGAAAACTGAAGTGAAGTGCCTGATGTACACTCTGGACCATGCCTGATGTACTCTCTGAGCACACTTTTCAAAAACATTTGTTTACACCAGGATCTTCATGAAATATATTTCCATTGCTGAGCAGCTGCAATAAAAAGCCATCTACTCCATCCACCACTGGACTCTTGAGCCATGAAAATGTTCCCTGGACTGAATAAATACACTTCACTATCTAATGGTCTGGTGGACAAATCTGGGTTTGGGAGATGGCAGAACCGCACTTCTCACCAGAAGGCACAGTGCCATGTTTGGTGGAGAAGGAATAACGGTCTGGGGCTGTTTTATTTTTTCTCAGTTATTAGGGGCTTATTTAAGCTCCTTGGTTCCTGTGAAAGGTAATGTTAATGCTACATCCTGACTGTACAAGGCAATGGCCATAAACACATTGGTTACCAAAAGTATTTTTTTGTGGGGGAAATCCAAAGGATTACACAGAGTAAAATCTGATGGTACATGTAAATTCTATGTTCACTTGAATGCCAGGACTCAAGGGGTTTCTAGTAGAACATTACCAATATCATTACACTACCACTGTTGGCTCGTCCCCTTCCTGTTGGCCTCATCTGGTGGTGGACGGGGTCAGCATAGGCACTCTAACTGGTCTGTGACAATGCAGTTCTATACACACAAAGTTTTGTCCAACACTGTTCTATCATAGCAAGTATTTTATACAAATTTTGCTACTGTAGTTCTTCTGTGGGATCAGATGATATGGTTTGGCATTTGATCCCCTTAGTCATCAGTCTTTGACACCCATGACCATGCTGCCTAGTCACTGGTTGACGTTCCTTGGACCAATTTTTTGTAGGTACTAAATATGGTACATATCAAACATAAAGCCATCACAGTTTGATCCTTGTCAAATTCACTCAGACCTTTACACTTGCTCATCTTTGTGCTTTAAATGCGTCAATTCAAGGGTGGACGGTTTACTGGCTACGTTATATATATCACACCCCTTGACAGTTACCATTGTTACAAAATAATTTTATTCATCTTAACTGTTAGTATTTTTAATTTTGTAGTTGATTGGTATGTGTTCTCTATTTATATGAACACGTTACCTATTACAATCAGGAAAAGTGTTTTGACAGATGTTGAACTTTCCCTTTTATCAATGCAGTGTTTTTATCCATACATTTCAGGACAATGACCTGCTGGACATGCGGAGACATTGCTTCAGCCTACAGACAGACACAGGTGAGGATGTGGTGTTCAGCGTGGAGCTGGAGAGTGAGCTTCTGCTCTGGGAGAAGGCCTTTCAGATGGCCACTTTCCTGGAGGTGGAGAGAATACAGGTAGATGCATTTCTTTGTGGAGTAGTCTTGTGCTTTTTTGCAGCAGGAACAGAAATCAGGCGAGAACAGTTTGAAACAACACACTGCAAAGGAAGAAAAATGGAACCTGGCAGAAACTGCTGGCACGGTTCATTGTGGAGGAGGCTTAAAAGTGATAACAGTTGTGCCAGTTAATTCCCTTCCTTAGTTATTATTTTCATGTGCTCACTCTGGAAATACTGCTTTGCATACTGTAAAATATCTGCATGTGCAGTTGTTTATTTTCATGTACAGCATTGATCTCCAATTGGTGAAGTGAATAACACTGATTGTCTGTGGTAGCTGTCATAGTTTGATGAAGTGAACAATCATTTCTTGAAGTTGATGTTTTAGAAGCAAGAAAAATGGACAAGCAGAACTATATTAAGTGACTAAGAATATCTGATTCTGAGAAGAAAAATTGCGATTGCTAGATGCCTGGATATCCAAAGTGGCAGGGTTTCCTTCATGTAATGAAGGGGTCACCAACCAGGGTCCTCCCAAGGACCACATGAGTAGCCCGTGGACCGGTCCAAAATATAGCACAACTCACCAGTGAGCAATGTCTAACATATAATTTTATCCTGTTGCTAGTCTTCTTTAATTGCATTTATATTTATTTGAAATGGACAATATCTAAAATAAAAAATTTAAACATGTTTATTATCCATGATATTTAGGTAAACCCTAAGTGTATGAAACTGGTAACCCTTCATATGGCTCAGTACTCATGATGTAGCTCTCAGTTTCAAAAAGGTTGGTGACCTATAATGAATTGTAATGAATTAGGTGCTTGTGCTCACTTACCTGCAGAAGACGTGTAACCACTAAACTTGGAAACAACAACAGTTAGCAATAGAGTGTGTCAGCCTAAGAAAAATCTGTGGTTTTCCAAAGAATTTTACCCCCTTAAAAGTCATAATTTTCTGGGTTACAAAAGATTTGTGCCCATATTTTTCCATTCAGTATTTTAATGTGAATTGCTGCAGCAATAATACAAATTTTTTATGAAGATATTTATGAAGATACTGATACAAAAAAAAACAATATGTGGTATCAAATGCATAAGCATTCAAACTCTATCCATTAGTACTTTATAGAGTAGCCATTTGCTGTAAATCTTTTGGGGTAGTATGTACGTACCGGTATGTAAATTTTTCAGGAGTGATTTGTTCTCTGCAAAGGTTATAGAGAATGATATTGTATTGTAATGGTATTGTGTGGTATTCGGAAAGGCACAAATAATATGTTTTTTTTTTTACGAATACCTATTCATACAAATACTTTTAAAAAAAGTATTCAATTGAGTATTACAACCAGTGTCTGTTATATTTATTCACAAGAACCTCATCCTGCTTTATGAGGTACTGGAGGTCAACTGAATCAAATTTTTTTTTATGAGAAATTTTATATATA
>JBBKCR010000006.1:21639059-21670974 GCA_037577295.1 Ladigesia roloffi | reverse complement strand
CTAGTTCAAAATTAAAATTGTGAGCTATGAACGTGAACAGTTCACTTTGAGCATGTGTGAACTGAACTTTGAACTAGATCATGAAAAGTGTTAACTTGCACAACACTGGCTACGCCCCTGCTCAGGGCTTTGCTAGTGCTTTGACGCGATTCTTATTTAAGCTCCAGATGTTTTTGGTAGCCACAATTCATTCACGGAGTCACACTTTCACTGCAGTAACAAAACTTTTTACTTACGTATAGGTTTAAGCTTTTCTAACCCCACGCTAAAGATTCAACTGAGGGCGCCCTCTAAACATGGTAGTCGGTGTAAAGGACCACTGAACTAAGCAGGAACAAGTCTGCAATAACATGGAAAATGAAACCACATGTATCGGTGTCCCTCTAGACACGAGGCGGGTCAACGATCTCTTAGCACTTCCTGAAGAGTGACATTAGTCTAAGCTGATTTAGGAGCTTGTTAAACATGTTTATTTTGCACAATTGTATGATTTAAAACACCAAACAGTAACAAAAGCTTCATTTGCACTTGCAATGTAAACAGATGCAGGTCCAAAATCTCACAGCTACAAATTACAGGACTGAAAATTAAATCGTATTAAACACGCAATCTGTAAAAACATCATATTAAACATGTGCGGTGTGTTTGCATGTATATATTCGGTATTACAGTGGTTCAATTAATGTATCTTAGAGATCCAGATTCTTGCAATATCTTACTTTGAAGCTAGAATGAGCCTAAAGCAATTAGGCATACTTCATTCAGATCTCTTTAAGTTACCTCATTTACCCAGTGGTTACCAGATATATACATAAAGTGTATCAAGGCACAGGTTATTAAAGCAGGCCTCAGTAAACGCATCCGCGCTGTTGTTAGACCTGCAGTACTCTCAGTTTCTCCGCAGATGTGGAACAGACTACACATCCTTACTGCGTTAAATACCGAGGAACTGTACCTGAAAATATTCATTAACAGTTGCATACAGAGAACACACAACACGTTGATTATGCGACTAATTCTAACTTTACTAATACTAATACTAATTCTAACTTTAGTGTCTTCGTGTGATCTGTTAGCCAGCATGGACCAAATACGAATTGTCTGGATAAAAAATCATCTATTTATTTTTAAAACGCATTAAAGTTTATTAAACTTGCGTTAATTGTGCGCATGTAACACGTTTTCCATCGCCAGTGCATGATACAGTCGTTGTCTGTAACGTCAACAACAGCCAGAAGCAGCGCGAGTGAAGCACAATGTCAAAATGTTTAACAGCACAATTTGCAGCCAGTCCACTCTCATTACTCACTAGTCAGCTTTATTTAGAAGAAGATAACATCAAGCGCTCAGTTGATCTCGTTTGAGCTAACCTGGCTAACTTTATCTTCTTATTTTAGCCTGCAAACTGTAGTCTGCGAATATTACTTCTCCATTAACGCTGCTCCAGCCATAGTGCTAAAAACAGCTACTTTCACACAAGAGACTACTAGGAATATGGACAGAACAGGAACGAGAAATAGATGCTTTCGGGTTGGAAATTTTCTAACATGCAAACGAAAGCGGCAAGCTCCAACAAACAGCAAAACAAAAGATGTCCCTGTGAGAGGCTGCGTAGTTAGCTTCCGTGAGCTAAAGCAGCTAGCTAGCCTCACGCAGAAACGAGCTCAATAAAAACAAATACAAGCTGCACGAGTTAAATGATAATGAAACCAGCCAGGCCTCAAGTAGTGATCTCAACTGACCTTCTGTTAAAGAGCGTCGGGCTGTTTTAAAGAAGGGAATGTGATCTGCAGGCTGTAGCTGCTTTAAACACTGCTCAGCGAGCAGCGCTGTTTTTCTCCAACAGCAGCAGAACCAGCTGAGAGGATGTAAACACACGTCACGTGCTCCTTCACAGCCGGCCTAGAGAGACTTAGGTCTTCAGGGACAGTACATGCAGCATATTAACTTTAGTGAAAAAAGTGTCAGCAGTGGCATAACTGTGGACGTTTAGTAAATGTTTGAATTTGTCAGCCACATGTATGGCTGAACTGTATGCCTTGTAGGCTAGTGTGTCAGGCTGATAAAACTCTGGTCTGGTGTGACTGTGTGCCAGACTTACTGAACACACCGTGCGTCTTGCATTTCCACTTCTCAGCGCCTTTTCTCAGCCCTGGCCTTGTGCAAGAACAAAAGTAGGCCAGGCCCAGTTGTCAGAGTCACTCGCTGTGAAAAAAGAAAAACAGGGAAATCTGACAACCTGTGTTGTTTATATCCTTCCAGTAGCACAGGCCATATGTGATGAAGATATCTGCAGGGCAAGTGTGAACACAACCTTGTGTAAGCAGGTACCAAAAACATATTCAGTTGGGTAATCATTTCTGGAAGTCGTGTGTATATTTGTCAGATGACAGGCTATGATTTCAGCTGAAGGATCGTGTTTCATTAGCTCTTCCTTCTGTCCCAGGAACTGTTATTTTGATCAGCACAAGCAGAACGATAACTCAGGCTGCCCTTCTGGGAGTTTAATTTCTACCCAATTCATCTGAATGCCATTACTCATGGAAGTAGGCTTGCCTTGTTTCCTGAGGACAAATTGAACAAGAATACGGGTACAACCCAGTGGCAACTCATAAAATGAAGCACTAACCTCAGTTTCATTTAATTTCACAGTAATGACAGAGCCCTGCTGGTTAAACATCCCTTATTTAAAGAAAATACTAAAGTGTAGGGTCCAGATCTTAATGTGTGGCCTTAGTGTTAGGTTTCAAAGCGTGATAATGAGAAAACAGGGCCTCAACTTAGGCTCAGTAAGTAAGTAATTATAAGTTTTGCTCCCTGGCCTTATTCAGTCTTAAATTTTTGAAATAGAAATAATTCACACTGTTCACACTGTGTGCTGCGGTGATTTCATACATGACAATTGGGGATGCTTTAAATATCTTTGTCCTTCACTTTCCTACATCCTATTCATGACCCACCTTAGTAAGCCATAGTCATGCTGTCGAGTCACTTTTCCACACTTCTGCAGGTTGTGGCCAAATATTTGAATAAAGGAGTCTGCCCCCAGTGTGGCTTTGTAGAATGGACAGCAGCTCAGCCAGACTGCAATATCATATCTACTCAGAACGATATTCAGGGTTAATTCCTCACAATACCTTTAGAAGAACTTGTCAGTTTAATTCCTTGAATCTGAAAAGCAAAACATTTCCCATGAATGAAGTCTCCCTTCACACTTAAGGCATGCTGGCCTGTAGAGCCAAAGTCTGAGAAAGCTTCAGCAGCACCTTCTCTGGTTACAGCCAGGGTCATCCAAGGGTTAGTTCATCTATATTCTCGCAGTCCTTGTTGACCCTTAGGCTGAGCTCAGTGTCTAAAATAGTTTTTTGTGTTTGTTTTCGCTGTAGAATTTGCCAGCTGAGCACAAGAACAGAACGGTCAACTCAAAAATGGCTAAAAATACACAAAATTGAGGATTAGTTATCAGATTCATAGAGAATTTTGAGTGTTAATTATTTCTAGGATGTTTGTTAAAGGGTCCTGACTTGCTGTGTCGGCTCTAAATCCATGTAAACTATTTCCAAAATATAACCTGGGAAGGACCATCTACCCAGTAATGGTAGGATAAATACCACTCGGACAGAAAAAGCTCTTTATTGTAACCATAAAATTAGCCTTTATTCATCTACTCCACTACATACAGCATTCTAGTCGTTTGTGATATGAAGAGATATCAGTATTCTCCCCCCTTAAGAGCGTTACAGGGGAGCATTTGGAAATGGTTGCTGTTTTGGTAGAGATGTAACTCTACACATGATTGAAAGAGGGAAGAAAGAAAAAGATGAAAGACACTCACCTCCACTCAGAACATGAATCCAAGATGTACAGCTAAAAACATTGATGGCCTGGTGGTTAGGGAGTTACCCCCGCGATCAGAAGCAAGGTACCTTCCCCACACTGCTCCTCAGGCACTGTGTCACTGGCTGCCCCCTGCTTCACTTGATGAATAGGTTAAATTTCACACTGTATGATGTGGTGTGTGCTCATGCGTAACTCTTAGAGGACATTATACTTTATCTGAGGTCAATGTAGAACGTGTAAAGACAGTTTAGAAGGACACACAAAGGTGGGGGGTTATAGAAACATGACTATGTAGTTAGATCGATAGAGACCGCTGCCTCATGCTGGTGAAGAGAATATAAAGCATCTGTTGATGGACTGTTTGTGTTAGCCGTCCTCTAGGCCTTCATCACTGGTCTGGACATTTTGGGTGCAGTGGTCGACTACTCCAGTAATGTCTTCCCACCAGCAGTCCAGTGGCCACTCAGCAAAAGTTACTGATAAAGTGGGAAATGAGCAACCCCGTTATTTTCTAATATTGACAATTGAAGAGATCATTAAATTGTTTATTTCTACCATACACAAACTGTACAACACAGCGCAGTACTGCTTATGAAATAGTAAAAGTGTAAAGAAACTCCAATATAGAAACTACTTTAACTGAAAAAAAGCATTTAGTTTTAATCCAAAAGAAACAAAATAATTTACAGTACAGTGTTTCATACTAATGTCATTACACAAAATTCATTTCACATTACAAAACATCAAATACAAATGCAAAAAAAAATTTTTTTTAATATTCCTCACAAAAGTTCCTGAGCAAACAATGTGTGGTTTATAAATTAAATAGTAGGAATTACAAATAATTTAACATAATTATAAATTACACTTCTTTTTTTAAAAGATTTCCATTCTGTTGATTAAGGATTCGATCCAGTATTTTGGTAAAACATAGCAATTTGTACTCAGTGATCGGTAAATGTGTTCTGTGAATGTTGTGCCCATACAAGTCTGGAAAAGAGATTAAACAATGCTATGGGCCAATGGCCTTTCTGGCCAATGCCACGACATGAAATTATGACTGTAAAGATCAGCTGCTGCTCACAGAAGTCTAATTAGCAAGATCATTCTCTACCATAGATCACTTTTGGATCTGCTCACCAAGCTTCATACTGGAAAAGGAGGAGGCTACGGACAGACTGCCTTAAACCACATGGCAAACACGAGGCCGAACTGGAACTGTTAATGTAAAAAGCAATTGTAGCACAGAATTCACTTAGGCCACAGTCAGATAATACTATCTTAGAGGAATAAAAAGGGACCTTTTCAAAAGGTCAGTGGTCAATGGTGTACTTTTTAAGGTTTTTTTTTTTTTTTCCTTTTTCTTTTTTCCAAAATAGTCATTTCAGCTTGGCAGAGAAGGTACTAACTCATGGTAAATGATGAAACACTTGATCCTCATATTACAACAATATCATCAGATACTTAAAATGGCATATAAACAGTAGCTAAACAGAGTTAGAGGCTTTTTTTTCTTTCCGAAAATAAATATACTGTATAGTAAAAGGAATCACCATTCACATAATACTGTTCTACCACAAAAACAAAGTATATTCCATGTAATCATTTACATATAGGCACATATATGCACACGCAAGAGTGTGTGCACACCAAAGGCAGTTCATATTGGTAGAAACACAAATCAGTTGTTTCATGTCGTAATTTTTCATGTTAGAGTTTTTTCACCCTTGACTTTATATCCACATAATAACAGAAACATTCAGTTAGAGAGTTTAAATGGAACTGATTTGAGCTCAGTAGCTACAGAGATTTATTTAAGATTCAGTGTTGTTTGGGAAATGAAGTACCACATAATACATTCAAAAAATACCATTTAGGATTCAGCTTTGCGTGAGAGCTCGCTGCCACTAGGTGGCGCAACAGGACTGTTATTATATTTGACATCGGTCATTGGTAGAGGAGTATCACAAAGGCAAGTGAACATGGTTTCCATTTCTTCTTTTTTTTCACAATATCAAAAGAAAAATCTACCAAATAAAAAAAAATGACAAATGTGCATGTGCTTGTGCCTCTGTAATAGTGGAAGTGCCAGAAATAAAGGTTACCGACAGCCGATGTTGATGTTAAATACAAAATAAATAAAATATATTACTGTTTAATAAATCATTTTTTGATGAAAAGACAATAAATAGCAATAATAGTATTAACACACAAAAAGAACGAATACAGAGTAAATTCAAGCAAATCAAAGGAAATAAATAAGTGCAAAGGGGGATCAAAATCTCACCAAAATGAACATGTCAAATGAAAAGAAAATGTCATTTAAAAAAAAATAACGGGTAACAATCAGTGCAATCCATGGAATGAATAGAATCTTTTTTTAAATATAAGCTCTTTCTTGCACGTGGTTTTAAGCCAGCCGTATTTAAAACAAAACAAAAAAAACAAAACAAAACAAAACAACAACAACAAAAAAGAAGTTGTCCAGAGATATTGCTGGTCTGGGAGTACAGTACTTCACGGTGAGTAAACTGTTTCTACATGGATGCCCTTAATGGCCTGTCTGATGCTGTCCAGTAACGCCTTGCATTCAGGAGAGTATTCGTGTTCTGAACTGTTGTACATATCTGTCAAAGTCTTCACATAAGCTTCAAAGTTCTGCTCATTTATCTGACCCTGTAACACAAAGCAGGTGTGTTAGTTTAGTTGGTTTTGTAAGATCGGACACATATTGTATCTAGTCCTAGATTTAATTCAATATATAATAGCAACATAATATATACAGAGACCAACACTCAACAGTCTAATAGACTGTCAGTATTCTAGCACTATGGGGGAGTGGGGCAAAATATAACATGGTTGTTTTATGTACATTAACTCATCTTAGCGGATGCTTTTGGGCAGATATTTCTCCAGATTTGGCCTAATTTTATACAGCAATCATTTTTCAGCGTTTTGCTGGGGGAGTTCACAACCATATTATTTAAGGTGGCACTGTTTTGAATCATGCTGAAAAAATCACAACCTCAATACGATGGGTTTGTTACCACTGAGCTTCCTCAAATAAATGAGGGACGTATGTATTCCCACATGCCATTATAATGTTGTTTTTTAGGCTTTTAATGTCTTTTAAGCTTTCAGCCCATTAAACACCTACCACAGATGCCACATAAATAAGATAGATTTCAGTTTGATTATATTTCCTGTTTTCCTTCATAAAGAAAAATAACTGACACAGACATTTTGCTAGTTATATTTATTTTGGGGGAAGCATTGTAAACATGGAATTACACTAAATTAACTGTACTAGAAATGATAGCTAACTTTGATTTGTTAAAACTGAAAAATGATCCCCTCGGATCATTAGAATGAACCCCAATTACATTTGCAGGTCTGTTCTATTTAGGGAGTTATTGTTTAGAAAAAAAATGGTAGGCCTTGGTAACAGTTTACATTTTCCTTTGAATGTTGCATGTATTCAAAAATATAAATCTTTCTCTAAATACTTTATTGAGTGAACTATTTAGTACAAACCAAAATGTGTAAAAAGTTATTTGTCACCTTGTGCATGGTCTCTTTTACTCTTTGTAAGAACATTTTTGTTTTTATTTCACTGGATTAAAAGCAATTCTCTTTTGAAATATCATCTGAAAGACCAATATATTACATGACAAAAAACATTAACATTTGCTAACATTTTCCCCTTTTGCTCAGCAAGAGGAGAGGTTCTGTTTCTTCTGCCTGTTCTTGATTATAGTAGAAGGTGTAGGGAGGTCTGGCTCACCATTTGTGGTAGCTGGATGTCAGTAAGGCTGTTGATAAGTGCTTGACTGAGCCTTGCCAGCTCCTTCAACAAGCTGTCATTGTGCTGCTCAATCATCTTGTTCTCCTCTTCTATGGTCTTCAGGTTGCACTCCATGGAGGAGATCTGAACCAGGATGGAGCAGAAAAGGGTCGGTACCACACAAGAGATAAGCCAACGCAAACTAGGGATTCTATTTTTGTCGGGTGCCGGTTTTTGATGGCATATCAAAGTAGAAGTAAACCTGGCACACATTTCCTTTTCCAATACTAAATTATATGATAGCAACTTAATAGCTTTCTTAGCTGGAACACATTATATTTATTCAACATATTCAACAAGAATGCTATGTTTGCATGGAAATTTATCTGAAATTACGTTTGCTATTAGTTGCTACTTAGACTGGATAAACGCATCTGCTTACTGTTTACCTGCGTCTGAAGTTGCATCATGTCTGCCTCTATTTTCAGATTGGACTCGTTCAGCTCTTTTATTTCATGATCCAAATGGTGGATGTCCTCATTGGTCTCAATGCCTGTCTCAATCACCCAAAGAACACACATATATGAGGTGAGACCTGCACCTGCACTGTGAAATTCAAAATATCAACAGCTGGGAATATATTAGGAAAGGCAAGTCTCGGCGTTTAATATGAAGAGAACAGACTCTTCTATAAACACAGAACAGTCAGGATGCACTTTGCACAAGGCAGTCTGACAGAGTGCATTTTCAAATAACAAGAAACAATCAGCGAGATTGAAAGCTGTACAAATGTGAACGCACCACTACTGGTCTTGAGTTTGATAGTCATCTCCTCTCCTGAGAGTTTCCTCTTGATGCTTTGAGCATTTAGTGGACAGCCTGACAAACTGTAGATTAAAATGTTATTAAAATATGAAATGAAACGTATTACTTATTTCTTTAGATTCAGGGCTAATCCATATTTCCTTTGGCTTTTGTAAATGTGAATTTAAACTTTTTACATTCTTTCTAAGCATTTATATTAATGCTGCATGTCATTCCTTAGACAGAGGGTTGAAACACAGTTCTGGGTTGAGTGAGAGTGAGGGTCGAGGGTTCTCACCTCCTGTGTGTGGCGAACACGTTATTGGCATGTCCCAGGCCATTGCAGCCAGGTAGGGGGCAGTGGGGCAGCTCCTGCTTGCAGGCCTTCCAGGAAAAGGCCATTCCGTTCAAGGCGCTTTCCTTCTGACGCTTGGCCGCGATGGGGCAGCTGCCAGCGCTCCGGTGGGACGTATATTTCCCTGAGACATGACCCTGACCGTCACAACCAACTACAGGACACCTAACACAAAAGACAAAATGTAAACTGCTATATTTCCCATGACCAACATGTATATGACTACCAATTTTATTCTAGCTTCTCCGAGTATTTCTAATCAGCTCCTTGACGATGATCACTTTGATTCCCTTTTATTATTATTATCAGTTTCATGGCATCACACAACTCAGTGCAGATACTGATTCACCTTGTGTGAGACCCTTTGGAGGTTTAAGAGGTGTTAAATTGACAGCGTTCTGCAGGTTAAGACATTTTATACTTATATTTAAATGCACTAAATATAATTTTTTTGTGTTTAACCTGGACTGTTGTGTGTGATCATTTACAGGTGTAAATATGGGCACTCTGTAAAATGGCATGTTTTGTTGATTTTATAACTGAAAAGTTTTATACGTTCTCTACAAACTAAAAATGGCACATTTATACACAATTTATAATTGTTTGGTTTAACATATTAGAACAAAACACAAATCATGCAATGTTCCGTAACTTTTGCATGTGCCGAAAAATAGAAATCTTGCATTTTTAATGAATTAAACAGGTAATTTTTACCATGGGTGCTCGAACATTTGCTTGTGGTGGAAAAATAAATACAGATTACAAATAAGAATGTTCATGATTAACACATTTGTTGTTATGATGCGATGTGTGCACATCAGGTGGTAAGCATATCTTTATTTACTGTATTTATGGTTTAACAGCTTTTCGAGCAGGCCTGCAGGTTTAGGTGTGTGGAACGAGGAACCAGGTCACGTAGACAGGTTGTGCTCTGTGAACTGAATAGGGCAGCTGCCCCTGTGTGGTGTGTTTTCATATGGATTTCTGGGTCACCCTGCTGGAGCGCGTGCAGATGTAGCCTGACCTTTGGCCTGCTTAAATTAAAACCTCTCGTCAAACAGAAACAGATACTCTTTTGTTCCCTTGCACTCCAAATCACCACACAGTGACACGTTTATTATAGTAGATTATCTGGCGGGGGCCAAGCAGAAGCGGCGCTCTGTGCTTGCTTGCGCTGTTATTTCATCACTGCGGTGTGCGGAAAAGCTGCCAAACACGTTCAAACTAATAGCCGGAACGCAACAAAAAAAAAAACGTGGCTGAACATTTGTCATTTCTGTAAATCGTGCGGCTCCATAAATACCCATTCCACTTGCTGAGCAGGAAGATTTTTCAAAAACCATTAAGAAGATTAATCCCGTGAAATGCTGATTAAAAATGTATCCAAATCAGAAGGAAAAACTGAAAAAAAAACAGGCTGACATAATTCCGCACATGGAAATTCAATGTTTTTCAAAAAAATAAAAAACCCAAACACAACAATAACTACACTTGGGTAAATAATTACGAGGGGGGACAAGTTAATACGGTTGCTTTGGAAAATGTCGATCGTAAGCCTGGCAAGTTGAAGTCTGGAGTGGCGAGGAGTTGGCCAATTTATTTCGCCTCTCACTCCCCCACTGCAGGGGTCAGTAATGGAATGACATAAATTGCAGATAATTGTTGTGTGTCCTGCGCAGGGGAGGGGGAAAAAGCACATGATTTGGGGGTCACTGGCCCCTTCTGTGATAGCCCATATTGGGATGGGTGAAAGGCTATCTGAGATGGAACAAATAGCTTTGTGCGGAACCACATGGAGAAAGGTTGTTTTGGCCGTTTGGGTGCGTAACACAGCGACTCTAACGAAAGGACGTGGTGGCTCCGGTGCTTCTGTGCCAGTAGTGGCCGTAGATCAGGCGGCAGGACAATGGAGTCATGCCATATGCTGACCAATTTAAAATAATCTGGCAACATTATAGAGGCTCTGGGGTTGCCTGTTCCTTCCCCCGCTCCATGTCTCCCTTCTATCCTCCACCTCTCTCACCCCCACTTTGAGTGTGTTTGAGACCTGCTTTAGTCTCATTTCTAAACCCCTGCTTTTGCATTAGTGATTAAAATGACCAGGGGTAGATACAAATATACAAAGGGACCGGTGGGCTTTGAGTTTTGAATTTGGAACTGTAATCAATCCCATCCTTTTCTTTTGTATTATAATGAAGAACTTTAGCCACAGGTATGCAAAACCTAGGGCACACCGGTCAAATTACATGTTTTTTTATGAGTAAGTATATAACCTCTTAAAGAAGTGACCTTGAACATGGCATTTTAGTGCACTTTAACATCATGGGAAAAAAAGTTTTAATTTCCCCCAAATATGTTACATTTAGCAAAAGCGTTCATTAAATTATACAGATATATACTGTAATTGAATAAAAAAAAAACCTTGAACACATTCCTGCATTCAGGTCTTTGATTCTTTAATTAATATGGATTTATTCAAACAAAATGACTAACGCATCTTAATTTACTCTAGTTTGTTAATTTGTGCCTGTGTTCAGTCACTGAAACTATAGAAAGCACAATATTTTTTTATTTTATGTCTACAGTTCAGATTTCACAAAAAAATTTATATTTTCTGTATTTAACTCACCAAAAACAAACTGGGAAAAACTAGTGAAATTAATGACGTTTAAATGGTCGCAAAATGTATACTGACGTGGACATACATTTTTGTAAGTGGTTTTGATTGTTTATTTGTGCCTGAATATATTTGAGACTTAATTTCTGCCATTCCAAAAAGCAGATTTGAAACAGTTCTCAACAATGAGATATTTGTTTGGGAGGATAAATAAAAAGCTTACTTTATGTCTGGCTCCTCCTTCTCCTCTTTGCTAGGTGTGAGCTTCAGGCTGCCTTTTCTGGCACGAGGACATCCTGACAAACTGGACAGGAAAATAACGTGTCAGTCCTTGGACAAGTTCAGCCACAGAGAGGCATGCATGAAGAAGATACTGCCATTTGGATACAGCAAGACGACTGAGGCTCTCGTTGAAAAGAGGTCAAAATCCTGTCAGTCCCAAAATGTCACACTGTATTCCATCATTTTGGTTCTTTTATGTAAATATCAATTATTAGCTGCATTGAGGTCGGTTTACCTATAATATTCAGCAGGCACGTAAATAAGCCAAAACATCATGAGTGTGAAATGTAGTTATGTCAACTCAAAATGTTTGGAGATGAAGTGACTAGGATCTATACAAAACTACTAGAACACTCACCTCCGATGAGAAGCGTAGTTTCCAGTCACATGTCCTGAGCCGTCACATCCAGGAGTTGGGCATCTGTTGATGAGAAAAAGAAGAGATATGAGAATCACAATATGGTAATGGGCAGCTTTTTGAAATTACAGTTTAGTCTGATGTATTGAGCTGTGTATCTGGTGCTATCAATAAAAAAACGAACGTGGGTATGTCAATTTTGATAAGACAGTGCAGATATTGTGATTAAACTCGAAAGCAGTATGTCTTTTAATCAGTATTTTAACATGCTTACTTTAGTTCTTGAGCATTGGCAGCCATCAAAGATTTTAGGGTCTTGTCAGCTAATGGGCATCCTGATACACTAAAAGATACATTAAAAAACAGTGTTAATGGAGTTGCATCCTGTCTCATTTTTGTACCAGTAAGAGATAGTAAGTACTATTTAGATAGTAGCATGTGTGCAGCAGAAAATGATTTGTGTAAAAAAGGATGTGGATCAATTTGTGATGCATGTATTTGCATCTATTTTAATTAAATGGAGGAAGGCAAAAAATCGCACTCAGCAATAAAGTTTGCTGTATTTTCTTATTCTGCTCCTTGACATAGAATCCATATGACCATACAAGTTGCACAAATGAATAGTACTTGTTCGCCTAGAAGAATGTAAAAATAAAGAAATCTGCATTTTACTAAAGACTGAAAAAAAATCTGGGAAGGAGTAAAAATGAAAGCAGGCACATTTTTATCTCTTCAAAAATGCTCTAAATTTCCCAAACAGCCTGATGTGTGGTATCCCACACTCCAATATATGCAATTCCCCCAAAATAGAGAGAGCACGTAGACTGCACAGTATAAACAAATACAAAAGACTATATATTGTCTGTAGTGTAGCCAGAAAAAAATGCTCATTTTTAATTTTAGAATTGACTGTAATCATTTATTTTAATAATAATATTCAGTAATTTATACAAATATTTTGACCAAAACTTTATTGAACCATACAAAATATTAGTATGGTGATCTGTGTTCTACTAATTTTGCATTTAATGTATTTTTAAATAAATATTAATCATACCACAATTGTGAGGACAGGAACCTACACGTATACTACAATGACAACACTTATGTCAAAAGTTATTATAAATGAAGGAGAATTCCACCAAAATTCAGATGTAAACAAAGTAATTCCAAATTTATTAACTGCAGGGAAATACTGATTTCTTTACAGTGGTGGTAATAGAAACCAAGGGTCACAGTGTCTACAATACCAATACCAACCCTTGGATGTCTCTGAAATTTAATATGTAATTTTTAATAATGATAAAATAATGATAAATCTAAAAATATAAGGCTATTTTGTCTCAGGCATTAGTAATCATTGCATGTAACGGCTTTAAGTGAACATTTAATGACTGGAAAATATTGCTGGATAATCACCAAGATATAAACAATCAGATTTAATAACAGTGGTAATAGGAAAAAGATTTGATGCCTCTGAAATGTACCTCCCAAAATGTCATTGCTTTAATTGAAAATGGAATCTTGACTGGCTGCCTAAATTTCGTGAGTCTCCGCCTAATAAAAAACAAAATGTGTTCATATAATTTGTTTATAATTAACATTGCTTATAAAACACAGCATTTGGCTGATGCATCTTATTCAGAGTTACTTATGGCCTATTCATGTTATGTGCAAATTTAGACTCTTTTATTGCAGCCTTGTTGCAGTACTTTGCTGAGCTTTTCCAGTTTTTAACCACTACATTAACATAAGACATGAATTGCCTTTATTTTGTATTGTGGACATTGTGCCAATGGGTTACCCTTATTCCCTTGCCCACCTCCTTTACTCGTATAAAGAAGTTTCATCTATAGTGAAGTATTTCACATTGTACAGTGTGTGAGTTTAAAAGGCCTGCATATTGCATACTGAGGGGCCTGTGTACTGAGTGGAACGAGGCATAAATGGAAAACTGATGTTCACCAAAAGTGTTCCCTCACCTTCTATGTGATGCATAATTTCCTGTCACATGGCCGCTCCCGTCACAACCTGGTGTTGGACAGCTGTCATATAGAGTGTATGTTAGATATGTGAGCTTACAAACAAAAGAAATGTTGGCATTAACTGCAACTGAGTTTTAAGTCTACACATGCTGACTCTATTTTAATGAACAGAAAGGTGTGGCATAATTAAGTTCATACAACGATCCCCTCCTTTAAGGGAGGTTTGAATAAAGGATTAAAAAGAAGAGGGCTTAAAAAAATAAAGCTGTGCCAGTGTGTGGCCGTACCTCATCAGCTCTTTCTTAGTGTCTCTTATAAACATCTTGTTCTTACTGCTGGTCAGGCTCGTGTCCCCGGAGAACACTTTATCTTCGAGTGGCATCCTCTCCTGCTGCTCCATCTACAAGATGTCCACGGAAATGCTGAGCATGTTGCGAAATTATTGGAAAAAAAATTACAACAGCATCTTGTAATGAGTTTGCAGCTGCAGCGGCCCAAGCAACACAATGTTGACGTTGCTTAAAGTATTATGGCTAAACTCCTATTACTGAACCATATATCTATTTGAACTCTCTTGTAATCCTGTATAGATAGAATTTATGATGGGCGAAAAGCTTTCAGATTGACTTGTTTTTTTTCAAGAAAGCACCAGATGTCAGAGAAGGAATAAGGCAGCTGATTGACAGCTGTGTTAACTGTCTGGCTTTGTTACTCAATGCCAAGAAAGATAAATATGATCAGCTTTTCAGGAACATTTTTCTCCAATTTCCTTTTAGCTCGATTTAGTGGAGTAGAGACTTATTGCTTGACACACTAAAGGGCTTATATGTGAATGTTTTTACCAAAGACAACAAAAAAGGGTCTGTATGTAAATTGTGACGCATCCATGGCTTGTTTAAAAGGTAGGCCTAAAATCTTCTTCAAGGATTTTTAAAAAAAGGCAGTTTGAAACTTCAAAATCATGTACATAGAACTAGTCACTATTTTAATGGATACAATTCTTTTTCTGGTCAAATGGAACTTCTCAATCTTGTTTAAAGAACCTTTTTATCTTGCTTGTGAGTCACACCAAAAAGGGTTCCTCTATTGTTAGAAACCGGAGATCCATTTTTAATACTATATAGAATGATTGTTGCTGAAAATAAAAGGCTTATAACCAGAGGTGGTGTTATGGTAAGGATCATAAACTATGATCTTAAAATAAATAGTGTAGTTGAAACACACATCTAGTTTTTTATATGTGTGTGTGTGTGTGTGTTGTGTTGTGTGTGTATGCGCATGTGTGTGGCGGAGATTGTTCCCACAGCAATGATAAGATAAGAGAATCTGCACTGAACCTGAGAGTTTTATTTAAGTCTTCAGCAGCTCCTCGTACTTCTAACTAATTATTTCCAATCAGACACTATCCTGCTTGAGTTTACGTCTTTTCACTTGTTCTCTTGACTGCTCGACACATGTCACAATTTCATTTTACTGCTGATAAAAATACTGTATTTAAAACAAATTACTGGATTAAAATTTGTTCAAAATTTTGCATACATCTCTGTCGTGCTGAATTGGGGCTTTGCTGAAATTAAGTGGTGTGTCCCAGCCGTCCTGCTCATAGACAGCTCTGTAGAATGATGGAGAGATCTGCAGGCCTCCTGTTTTAGCAGGAGACAGTTCATGAGGGGTGAAGACGACTTCACCTAAAGCTGGCATGCCTGGAGAGTCAGTTATCTTCTCCTTTTTCTTCTTCATGCTGAGGTCCAGAGTACCATTCTCGTCTACTTCAATCCCAGAGTCCTAAAAGACAGAAGGATTGACAGCAGGGTTGAATAGTGACAAGCTTTAGTCTGTTTTAAGTAGAATTCTCTGTACAAAACCACAAACTGGGGTGTCACAAATGATTGATTAGGCTTGATTACTCAATTAGAAAAAAATGTTCTCAATTAATTCTCTCATTAATTGTCCATGTGAGGTTGCCAATGATCTGTCTTTGTTTTTATGTATGTAGAAGAGATTTTCAAAAGTAATCCTTAAAAAAAACTGTCATTGAAATTTAATATCAGTGGACTAGTAGGGCCTGTGTAATGAGATTTTCTCCTACACTTTTTCAGGGACAGCTGTACTGTCTGGTTTCTAGGACACATAACTAAGATGGCAGCTGCAGATGATGCTTCTAGGTCACTGGCATTAATACAAATTAAAGGGCTTAATGTTGCTTAATGTCTAAGTTTTCTCGTCAACAGCTGTGTCAGTTGGTGATGATGCGGTAAACGGAGGGCAATCTGAGTTTTGCACGTTAATTAACTAAAAAAGAATTAACACCATCATAATGAATTAACATGAATCAGTAAACATTCATACATAACAAGCATTTCAGGTTGTTACTCAAATTGTCATTCAAATTGTCATGTGTAATTTGAAACAAGGCTATACAAAAGTTACCCAAAGTTACACAAAAATGCATTACGCAACTTTAAAAGAAGAGCAGCTTAACTATAAACAGTTTTATCGATCTTTGTTCTGACACTTTGTTGGAACCTGGCGAGCGCGTGGAAACTGTATGGCGTTTGGAGAAAGCGAGCAACTTGGCAAGAGGCGCCGCCAGTCGAGATACTTAAAATGCATACCGACATTTCAAGGCAGACGTCCACAGATGACAGAGCAGCTAACACTGTTTTATTCATGCGCTCAGTTTGTACAGTACCTGCTCTCTCTGCCCACTGAAGGCTGGGCCTTCAACACAGGCCACTTGCTGTGTAGGTGTCTTGATCGTTTCGCACCACACTTCCGCTAGCTCCCCGCCAAATCAAGCTTTAACTCGCTGAACCCGCGCTCACAAAAGGCCGAGGCGACGTTTTGACGGACTGACGAGCCAGTCTTCGTGGGAACAATATGTAAACATGGGTAGGATTTCCGGCTTGGTATATGCCTCTCACTCTCTCTCTCTATTTTGTTCATTCACTCCTTTTGGAGTGTGTACATGTGTCTGTGTTAATTTAATCTATTGATGTATTGACTTTCTGGAGGATTTAATCTTGAGATTAAAAGGCTCCATCGTAGCACATGGACCGTAATGTCGCACACGTACGAGGCGAAAGGTTTAGGGAGAGGAACCCATAATGGCACACATGGAGTCTTCTGTTATTTAATTTGAATAAAAGAGTTCTGCCGATAAATCCCTCAGCTGATTGGTTTAATCCAACTTCGGTAGATGGTCTGTTAGAGATAGATGCTAAGGGTTGATCTGACCAAGCTTATCCTGGATAATATTTTACTTAGCAAAATATCTTCTGCCATCTGCAGCTGAGAGAAAAAACACTCTCGCACACACACACGCACCCACACAAAAACACACACACACACACACACACTCACTTTCCTACAGCCACGCGCACCCCTCCCATTACCATAAAAGTATAAATCAAATGCCTCGCCACATGTTTTACAAAAAGCCTTCTAATTGTAATTGAGAAAGAAGGCCTGATTGTATTCTCCCCAACTCCTTTTGATGTGATTACACAAATTCGCCTTTGTGTACATTAAAGCTTTAGGGGCATGGAGGGGAGAAAAAAAAGAAAAAAAAAGTCTCTTGTTGTTCTGCCACCAGAGACACACAGTTCTCAGTGCCAAAAAAGTGTCTTTTGATGTTCTCCCCCTTCTTTTTCATACACAAATCACAGTTGCCTCAGAATGACCACATTAAATACCTTTTTTCCCCCCCGAGTGCTCTAATTTGATTACCTTTGTGGACTGTGCCAGGGGCTGGGTGGTAGGCTGGGCCTCACTGTTGTCCCGGTAACGAGTAGAGAGGTTGAGGATGGCGGCAGCGGCCATTCTGGACTGGAAGGTGTTGCTCGGGGCTTTAGGGCGACCAGGGCTGTGACCCCCAGGCATGGCCACGCGACCACCCAGGCCCAGAAAACAGGGGAACTGTGGGGTGGCTGAGAGAAATAGAGAGAGAAATTGAGATAAACAGACTGATCATTCTCTGAAACATTCATAACAGCTGTTTAGTGTTTACAGCTTACTTTAAAATATTCTACAATTTCAATCTGTTTAACACCTTAAAAACTGGTTATTCTAGGGTTCCAAAATCTTAACACAACTGGGAACACTCAAAGAACCATGAAATATTCTTTTGTCTACTTTATTATGGAATAATAAAAAATATATATTTTTAAAGACCATATTCCATATGCACTAAAGAACCATTGTTACAAGACAAAGATATTATTAAATGATATACAAAACCATTATTTGCTAAGAGTGAAGACACTCAGAGATTTGTATTGTTACTTTCCTTTTGCTGTCGTTCTCTTATAATCTTTTTCTTTGATTTAATTCCATAGTTGCTCTAGGTATTACATTAACATTCAACGTTCTGTAGCAAAGAATATGAGAATGATTTTGTTACACTTGTTTAGATGTTAGAAAAAGAAGGATTTTTTATTTCCTCAAATACATTTAATTAAAAAAAATATCTTTGCTCCCAAACATAAATGTGGTAAAATTTAGAACCTTTAAACTATTTTCTATGCTTGTTTAACTAACTGCCCGATACAAGCAAATTTTGAATATCAAATTAATTCAAGCTTTTCTTATCACTGACATTAACTGGCATTAACATATGGTTCTTAACTGTTAAATAAAAACTGAAAAAAAACTATAACACAGTACAGAAATTGTCCATAAGCCTCTACATTTGACTGATGGCTCTGTGAACTCACTCTCAGGGAAGTGCGAAGCCTCTTGGTTCATATCTGGTACCATCTGGGCTTGCTTGCCGAACACCTGAGCATCAAAGCTGGCGTAGTCGAAATGACCCTTGCTGAACTTGTCCATCTCTTTGGCCACACCAGCCTGCAAGGCAGCCACAGGTTGGGCAAACCGATAGGCCAGCTGACTGAAATCAAATTTCTTCATCTGAACCAATGGTCTGGAGTAAAGGGAGAGAAGAATAGACAGATAAGAGTAAGTGTAAGGATCCCATTTGTCACATGTCAATGCATCAAACCACTGTGCAAAACTCTCCTCCGCATTTTACCCATTCCCCCGAGTGATGACAGTCCCTTGCTTAATGGTATTTTAGTGGTGCCACTAGCAGTCCTGGGATTTGAACCCAAAACCTTCCAATCACAAGAGCAACTCACTAACCCCAAGGCCCCCAGCTGCTCCAGATAAGAGTAATTTGACTGTGATTAGATTGTGATGAATATAATGTGAATGAGTTGCAGGGTGCCTTTAAACAATCCTTCACACTAAAACAATTACTCAAACAAAAATGCACTGTCACTAATTGAACCCCAGAGCTAATCTTGATTTGAGTCAGAACTAGTATTCATTTGTGTTTAAGTGACAAGGTGGAATAGCGCTCTTACCTTGCCGTCCTGTCTGAAGTCTGCCTACATTTGGACAGGTCATCTTGTGGTTTAGATACTTTCTCTGCTGCTGCGATTGGGCAGCCTGAGAGGCTGCAACAACAAAACAAGTTTCATATTTAAGACAAACACTTTCAGTTTAGGCATTCCATTTAGCTCTATTCTCAATCTATAAGTACACACCATGTTGTTGTATGATTTGACACCATTCAAAGCAAATTGCATCCAGACATATTTTATTTGCTTTTTAATATTTGTCACTGTATAAAACAAGATCTAATTTTCTGTTCTTTTATAATATCTGCATATATGTTTATTTGCTGATTTTATCAGAGCCGTTGATTGTTCTATAACATGTCTATCATGAATGCAACCAATTCCAAATAAAATTCAAATTCATTAAATTCAAGAGTAGTTATTGTTTGACTAATGCTGCAGACATAAAAGGTAGTTAAAATAGCAGCAACATTGCCATAAAAGCCATGAATACCATTTGGCCAAAGCTCAAAATGTGCAGCTGTTTGGAGTTTTTAAAAAATGATTTTAATCAAGCGTACCTCCGGTGGGTGCTGCGGTTACTATTGACATGACCTCTTCCCGTGCAGCCTGGGGTTGGGCACTTCAACACGTTTTCATGCATGGCTAGGACTAGGGAATGAATAAAAACACAAAACCCAGTTTATAAAAACAAAATAGGTCTTCTTTTAAAGTATTCATTTATTTCATTCAGTTTAAAATGACTACAGTCTCACTCCTCACAATCTCAAGATGGTAAAGTCAATTATATATTTAATTTCCTTCCATGCCTGGATGGATTTCAAAGTGATACAAGATGCAAGGTAGAATGTCACTGAATGACATGGAGGTAAAACATAAATAAATATTTGATAGTATTCGATCTCCCACCCACAGCTTGATAATGTAGTCACAAAAGAGAAGGTTTAGATGTTTTAGAAATAAATAATTATATTTTCCAAAAAAATGTTCTTCTAGAATATATGATACATCATGATTTATATGACCAGGAATATATTACTTTTAAAAGGTAATAAAATGAACATGTTGATTTCAGTTGAACTTGAAGTAGTTCTTAAAACAATCTCAAAAAGAACCTAAGCCTAAGCATTGCTATTACTAAGAACACCTTAAGGTACCAACTGGACTCCAACTATGCGGAAATAAAAAGTTTAATTTGTTGAAACAAAGAAGGTAAAATACTGGGAAGTCATTTATTAATACATTGCTTATTCTGTGATTTTTGTCCACTCTCGCAACAAGGTCACTCCCTAGAGCAAATGACTACAAAGTTGGGAGGATGAGGACCAAGTCAGGTCAGTTATATCCAATGCACTGAACGACAGAAGGAGAACAGCAGGGCCAGTTATTCTCACTTGGACTTCACAGTTCTCTTAGCTGGGATTCTCTCAGAGGGCCATGCTGCTCTTAATTTATTGCTTAGTGCATTGCTTCTTTGGGAAGGGACCTTAGGTCAGTGATTCATAACCTGGGAGTCATGTTGCCAAGGGACGTGGTGATGGGGGTGTGTATTAAGGGGGTTGCATAAAAATAATCAAATGTTGTCATTTTGTGATTATGGAAGCAATCGCAGTATTGTTCCTCTTAAGTTTAATTTTTATATTTATTGGGTCCACTTCTAGTCAGGGCTTTGCTTTGCATTTTGGCAAAATTACATCAAAACATCCATCAATATCTAGTGGATTGCACATGTTTCGATTGGTTGATCAAGGGCCGATTGTGGCTTGTTTAAAAAATGTATTTTGTTGTCAAACAATTTAGCTTCTGTGATATAGGTGAGAGAGAGCAGACAGTTGAGTTTCCTTTAAAATGTGTGTTGGTGAGAGAGTCTGTGACATCATGGCTAAGGTGACTGGAAACAGACAAAATGCAGAAATACAAATGGGGAGTAAAACACACCGCAGACGCACAAACAGATTTACAGACACTAAAGCTCAGGTCCGGTCAAAAAGACGTGTCTCTGTCTTTTTTGGTTTACTTCAAAATTATCAGCCCATGAATATAGCTACATGCTTAAACATAAATTACTTAGTAAGAGACTTGATTAAATTCCACTTTTGTGGTTCCACTTTTTTTTTTGCCATAAAATCCGTGTTTGTTTGTCTGTAGACATATCCTCACAAAAATGCATCTAGCTGTATGCTCTCTTATTTGATTAGCTTTGGTCATATCAGTACCTTCAGTACCACCTTAACAGTTTATAGAACAGTCGCATGTCTCTTGTAGGAGAAGCTCAGTGTCAGCTGCCTTGAAATCTGTTGTGAGGCAGGAGAACAAGTAAGCAACCAGTGCATTCATGCCTCTCCTAAAAGCTAATGAAAGGTAATCAGTTTTTTTTTTCTTTTTAATGAACATTGAAACAAGACTTGACTAAAACTTGTTCAACTGGAGTTTTTATCCAAGGTGATTAATTAGTCCTACAGAGCTGCAGTTCAAATTATATTTAGGTGGTGGATCATTCCCAGCTCAGCAGTGAGAGTGAAATAAAATTGGCATGGTAGCATGTGTAGAGCGTCTCTTTGGTCAGAAACTGATCACTGATGTGGGACTTGAGGATGGCTAACACAACAGATGGGCTATTGTCTCTAATGTACCAAGGTTGATACATGGAAGTAGAGCTAATAACAAAGTGGCTGGTGCATGAGTGTAGTGTGTGCTCTTTAGCTACAGTTTTATCTGGGGAACTTTTTGGCAATCAGCACATTTCAAAACTACATTTTTAGGTGAGATGAAGATGATTTTTTAAGTAGAAGAACAGGGCAATGCAGTGAAAGTAACATTTAGTTCTAGTTTCTGCTCGAGAAACATGAACCTACTGGTAGATTATTTAAACAAACTTCAGGTTACTGTTTTTCTTGCAACGCCACTGGAAAGTCTATTACCCTTTCAAATATCAACAAGAAAACAGACCAGGCTTACGAAAAAGTAGCTGTTTGCTGTTTGGGACACATATGCAGTTAAAGTCATATCCAGTATCCTTAATAACTTTTCCCTTTTGTCCATACATTTCAATTAGTTTGGAGGATGTGGCCGTCCACTTATTTCAGAACACTACATCCGCCAGTCCTTTGATTTGCAGAATGCTGTTGCTGCTCTAGGAGTGCACGCTTTCATACTGAAAACCCTTAATTACATTTGCTGTTCCTTTTGTTGTGTCCTTGTTTAATGGTGAATGTTTGTGTTGTTTTCAAATGGCAAAAAAGGCAAGTGGGGAAAAAAAAAGTGTTTCCACACCATGATGCTGATTTGCATACCACAGTAAATCAAAAGCAGTGGACAAAATTCAGTGTTGACTTCCAGAAATGATGAATGTGTTCTAATTGTTTTTGCTCAGTGTTTTCCATTCAAGCTCTTGATTTAAATGAACTGTATGTAAAGTTAATGTACAGTGTTACACTAAAAATTGCATTTTAAACCTGCACGTCAATACAGCATTTCACCAATGTCATACAAAAATATTTCCATTTCTTTGGCGTTTTAAAAAACATTTCAAAACCAGCGGACCAAAAGAAGCAGTGCAGAATTATATGAAATAAAACACCAGTAACTGATATAAATTCCTTTTCTAAGACATATTCTTATTTTATAATCTTATATAGGTTACTTTTGTCAGGTGAAATGTGGTACCAGTAAAATATAAATACTATAAATAATAAAAAGATATATTCAAAACAATTACATTTAGGAGGCAAGAGTGAAATTGTAGACTTACAAAACTATATAAGCTTGCTGCGCATATAGCATCTAGATTTTCTTACTGTTCTGCCCTGGTACATTTACCTAAATGTCCCATTTTTGCATAGTTCTCCCATATAACTAATATATAATACTGACAAATGAATGGACCTGCAAGTGGTAGCAGCAGAAGGGTTTTCACTCACTTTCAGGAGGCACTCTGACTTTGTGGGGGCATCCAGACAAACTTCTATGGTGGGGGTACAGTCCGGTCACATGACCCGTGCCATCACACCCTGGTGTGGGACACTTGATATCTTTCTTGTCAGTCCGTGGAGAGTCTGAGGGATGACACATTTTGATTTTTCAATCCTAAAGAAACAATTTCTTTGAAAATCTGTGGTAAAAACTAACATCCCCCTCTGTATACGTATGCCATATACACTGCACCATATGTTCTAAAAAGCATGCTGGGTCAGATTGTGAGTATTAATCTGACATTAGTTAAGGCTGGAATCTCACATGGGGCATAGCTTTCTTAGTCCAGATACACAGAAAGATTAGCCCAAGGGATTACCCATTAAACAGCACTCAGTTGAAGAATCAACGTCAAACACCAGAGGTACTTTAGGAGGATTTATGACTTATACCCAGGGTTAAATATCTAGCTGATGCCTATCAAAATCCAATATTACAAGCTGCAGAAATGCCATCAGAAGATTTTCTTCTTTTTTTAATACTTAAAAAAAGAGAAAAATAAATAATCCCAGACACACTAGTTATTTACTACTTCATTTGTTGCCAAAATGTTTTTTGAGTATTTAAGAGGATTCTGTTCATCTACCCCTCAGAGTAAGAATATTCTCCCCTCCATCCCTTGTCTCTGCATTGAAGCTGCTAGTGAACTTTCTTGCAGTTTCATGAGTGACTGGACAGCATTTACTGTAATGTGGGTAAAGGTCCATCGTCTGGGTGAGGCATATTCTGTGACATAGTAAAGCACTTTATAACATGAAGAGATGGTACCATGAAACTGGCAATACACTAATTCATTTACAAATAATATAAACATTGGGATGTGGTATATAGTTTTTTCTCAACAGTTCTGAAGGAAAAGTGAATAATAATACATCTGAACCTTTTTGTTAGTGAGGGAACATGCTATTATTTCACAATATACCTAAATAATAACTCAAGCGTTAACTGAAGACATTCACTATAATAATGGGGGTACATTCTCTTAAGTGTATTAAATATACAGTTGTTTTTTTCCCATAACCTCATGTAATATTGTAACTTTACAAGAAAATATTTAGATTGTAATTGTACATTAACATAAGTCATTTTTGACCATTTCTACCAAGAAATGCTCATGCCATATATATGTGTGTGTATATATATATATATAAATAAAGGGCACCTGCCATTTTCATAAATAAAAGACAAAAAAGGAATAGTTAAGAGGTAGGGGTGATAAATTGAGGCTACGTCTCACCTTTGCTGGTGTGGTAGGCAGCCCGAGCATCTAATTCCAGCAACCTCTGTTGCTTCCGTTCGTGACTGACCTGCTCGAAGAGGAAGCGGTCCATGTCCCTGTAGGCGCTGTGGAGGACCTGCCTGTGTTCGGACTGCAAGGCCATGGCCTGCTCCAGGAGGCTGAGGTTGAGCCGGGTGCGGTCCAACTCCAGTGGCCGGGCGGCCAGTCCCAGACCCCAGCTGGCCAACATCTCGTCCAGCCTGGGCACCTGCGGCTCATCCTCACTGTCACTAAGCTCCCTACTGTAGGCAAAATCTTCCATCAGGAGCCCTCCTCGGTTCATGTACATGGAAAGGGCCTGGTGATCTACACGAGCTCTCCTTAGCAAGCCATCATCTGCAGGGTTAGGGATGCAGCGAATCCCATTTCCCAGTGACAGAGGTGGTGGACTGCTCCAACGTTCTTCTTCTATATCAGCATCGGGGCATTTCTCTGGAGAAGGCCCACATGAAGCCCCAAGTTCATCTGAGCTTCTTTCAGCATAGTCTTGATCCAGCTGCTTCTCATCATACTCGCTCTGTGGGTCACCCAGCAGTGGAGGGAGCTCTGGCGACCCTTCGCTGGTGCGCTCAGACCACGACAGGGAACTGTGGGATTTGGCTCTGGCCTCTGGGTGAATGTGGTCGAGGAGACTGTCACTACAGTCCAGATCTTCTTCTGAAAACCAAAAGCACAGGACAGTTATTAGAAGATACACAGAGAGTAAAACATTTCAGTAACCTCTCAAACTCTTGCCTTGTGTAATAATAAAATATGATAAGACAAGATAGCATTTTATTAGTCCCACAGGTCAGATATTTGCATTGTTACAGCAGCAAAGTGGGCAGAACAAAAGAAGAAAATAGATGCAGCAAAAAAATAAAATAAAATCTATAAATATAAAAGTATAATATATAAAAAAAATACATATTTACATGTGTGGGTTCATGAATATGAAATGTATGTATGTTTATGTGTATGTGTGTATCTGTTTATTTTATGTATTTACACTGATATTTTGTAGCCGGAGACATTCAATGAAACACAGTAGTTTTGCCTGAGAAATATTACATGTTGCAAAAGATATACTGCACATGAAAGAACCATCCATCTTTGGTGTGTGACTGTGTCTGTTTGCTTGCCTGTGTGTGGTCTGTGAGATGTTTGTTTTGGAAGCCTTGTCAAGATGGACATGAACAAATGGTCATAAAAAAAAAACACATTATGACAACACAAATACCAGTGCATGAGTACATGCCCAGTAACAAAATAGTGTATATTTATAAAACAGCTGTGCATTTTAGTATTAGGCAAATTGATCAAAATTGTAGTAATAACAATAAACTATTCCTTTATTTCATTCAGAAGACTTCGACAGCTGAAACACAAATCACCTCCCATTTTCAAAACAACAGGCTTCCACCCTAAATCCCTTAGCAGCAATCATAAAAAACAAGAGCTATAAGTTTCCAATAAGAAGTACAAGATTCCTTGATTGTTTTCTGCTTCTCAGATTTCAGAAACAGAACTGAACTACTTAGATTATGGGAAGGAACACAGTAGTCATGACATTGGACATGAATGCTAAAGCATCAGCTTGGTAAAACCAAACATGACATGATTCATAATGTTTTGTTATTGATTTGTTGTAGAAGGGCAAAAAAAAATACAAATGTGAACAGACTTTCAGAAATAAGTATGTATTCACATGTAATAGCAAGTAGAGAAAAAAAAGATGTTAGAAGGAAAAAGGAGAAATACTTGATTTTATAAATGTCCCAAAAACCATTTTCTCTTGATCCGGCGGCAGACATTAAATATCACTTCGGATTAAAAGCAGACACAGCAGTCATAGTTTTGTGGTGGAGGTGGAACAAAAATATGTCTATATTACATTCATATATTTTACTTTATTCCTAACCATAACCCCTATAAATGTAGATATTATTTGTATTTTGCAATACGGTTAAATTACTGTTACATTATTAATTACGTTGTTAGTTCCCTAATCAATTACATGCATGTTTTACCTCATTTTATAATTTGTCATATATTTGTATTTATTTTACAAACACAAAATGTGGAAACACAAAAAGTTCCAACACTTATGGAAAGATGCTGCCCACTTGTTAAATATAGTAATAAGAAAATAACAATAAGAAAAATTCAATTGACCTTTTATGGAATAAATAGTTTAATTAACACAGTTTTTGGTACATAACACACAAAAAAATTAGAATATGGACACCATAAGATCACATTACATTGGTAATGAATGATTTTTAAAGGTTTAACCTCAAGCCAACCCAAAAATTATATCCTAATTCCATGTATCAGATGAGCTTCAACATACTTTATTATTAATTTCAGCCTCTGAGGATTGAGCTCTGTAGAGCTATCCAAATTGCCATCCACCCAAACACTCTGCTTAATGAAGTAGTGATCAGTATGATAATATACTTAAATACTATAGAATATATTTGATTGCATAATGCACAGTAAGGCACATATTTCTGGCACAGTCACTGACATATAATCAGGCTGCATCCTTTATTTTTATCAGGTCAGACAGACTGGACCTCTTAACCAACAAATCTCCTTTAAATGACTCTTTAGATTCAAAACAGCCCAGATTATAATAAGTCGTGTTCGGTTATTAACAATGGAAAGCTATCAGCTGGATTGATTCAAAATCCATTACTGAGAAAAAAACAGTCTCGAACTTACTTGTGAGTTAAAGCTCTTTGGGCAGGATTTGTCTAGGTCAATTATGAGTAGGTGATGGATCTATTAGGTGCTCCATCACCAAGATGACCAAACTCAACTGCTAACGCTGTGAGCGTTTGGGTTTATTAGATATTGTGGTGTCTTTTTTTTTTGGTTGGTACTCATAAAAATATAAATCCAACTGGAGGCATTAGCACACTGCTACTAGACTTTAAGAGGGCGTGCGGTGGTCCCCAAACTTAATCCCCTCCTGAAATCAGCACTAAATGGGGATAGAAAGCTTGGTAGCGCTCAGTATTTCAACAGTTTCCTGCCAAAAACCAGGCAACCAAGCTTTAAAGGAGTTGAATGTGCTTTTCTGATTTACCCAAAGCGTGTCGAAAACTGCAGCACACAGCACGCAGGGGGTTTTATACTGAGGCTTTACCAATAAGGGAGCATATTGATAACACAAAAATGCTCTCTATCCATTTAAGAAGTAACATTTTGACACAGCTCATGCACTCGCTCTTTGCATTTTGGTATTCGTATCGCTTGTTTAATATTTATGTGGAGTAGACAATACACAGTAGGTGAGCTCAAAACATTGCCTCTTAGCCTCCGCTACAGCAGACCTGCATGTACCATAAAAAGGCCAAATACAGTGTAGCTGCTCAGTAACAAGTACTTCTTATTCATCAGATGAATATAACATAGTTCTTTATGAATTGTTTATTATTGCAAATGTAAAATTACAGCCTTATTTATTGTTTTTTTTTTTAACCACTTTATTGGTGCATTTTTAAAAGTTATTCTCAAATATGTACAAAATATACATTAAAGATTTTTCTTTCTTATATTAGGTGTGATGCTACACTCTGTCACAGCAGCATACTGACAGTGTTTCTTTTTTGTCTCTTTTCTTTTTGACCATTTAAATCATGACAGAGGCGTGACAATCCAGCCTTTTCCAGCATAGCTGAAAAGTTAGCCAGTTATGCTAAGTTACAATTAGCAGTGTGGGCAACCAGGACCATTATGCTATCCAGATGGAGACGTAGTCCTCACCAAAAGCATACACACACACACACACACACATACACACATACATACATGCACAAAAACTGTGAAAGATGGGGGTAGATGGGCAGAGGGAGGAGGGGTATGTTGGAAACTGAGCGTGTTTGGTGTTGGAACAGGTGAATGGTTTGTACTCCAGAATAGCCATTACCGTTGTGAGTGTGTGAGCTGAGGCTTGGCTGAAGTCACTCACACACAACGGCACAACCAAATGGAAGACTAGCAATCCTCCTAACACACACACACACACACACTCTCTCTTTTTCTTTTTTCAGGATACATTTAGCATATTCCACTCCTCCTCAAAAACAGGGTGGCTAATTCTCCCCGTACGCACCAATACAAACTCAACACCCTCTACTTTATGCTACGGATGTTGGGCCTTCACCTTTTTTTCCAAACTCACAGCAATTTTCGAAATCTGTTTGCAAAACCAATCGTGAAAACATTGCCAATACAGCAGGACAAATATGATAGATATTATTGTACTAGATAAATAAGAATGCCATGGATAGGCAAATAAATAAATAACCAGTTAAAGTAGTGCAACAAAGAGATAGAAAGACAAATGGATCGACAAACAGAGAGAAAAACATACAGACAGACAGACACACAGATAAACATAGGTAGATGGGTGGTGAGACAGATAGACAGATAGATAGAAAGATAGATAGATAGATCAATAGATTGATAGATACATAGATAGAGAGACAGATAGATAAATAGATAGATGGATGGATGATTATGGTGTAATATGAACTCGGGGAAACAAATAAATGCCATTTCCAGTGATGCTGCTCAATTTATTGAGCTGTTCTGTTGTCCATTTAACTACCCACATGTGTCCAATAATGAGGCGTAGACATTATGCCTAATTATGTATATTTGGACTGTGTTTGATGGCCTAACAAAAGCTTTCGAAAGGGACAATTACGTTTGTTGCTTGGTTACATCGTTAAAAATATACCAAATAAGTGCAGATTATAGGGGAGTGTGGATACACACGTAAAGTACGGGCAATGTTGCCAAAATGTTCATAATTCATTTCATTAGGAAATGGCAATGTGATGTTTCAAGGAAAGGGTGGTGCTTTAAAACGCAATATCAACTTTTTATATATTTGTGCTCCTGTTGCCAAAAATGATTTTGTTGCTTGAGTGTATGATCACTTTCTTTTGTCAACCACGCACAATATAATTTGGTGCCTTCTATTCTCAGTTCCCCTATTTGCATAATTATGCAAGCAACCACACTTGCTTGAATAAAAGCACTTTTCCGGCCTGCATAATCAAACAGGCAGTGACTGCTTTAACCGCGGCAGCCTAGTTATAATCAGGGTTTCCAAAAAGACATCCGGATGTTCACATGCAGAGACCACCAGTCTATCGGCAACAGTTCTTCTGTCCGGACACCAACTGGGACCAAAGACGAGGTGGGCTGGGGTGCTGAAGGGAGGGAGGAGTTTGGAAAGAAAAACTGGCCTGCCAGGAATCTCATGACAGATCAGCTGTCACAAACTTCAATCTGAGGACGTGACAGACAAACATAGTGGCCCCAGAAGTGTAGTCTTTCGCTTGCTGCTCTCAATCGCAGCGAAAATTAATGGGGAGGGGGGGTGCAATTGGATAGAGTGCGGGAGGGGAGGTGAGGAGGAGGAGGAGGCAGGGAAAAAAATATGAATGCAACAGATGGTAGTTTAAAATTCAGCGTCAATTGTTCATCAAAACAGACAAAACAACGGGACATCTGTCTACCTGCTGGAGTGTTAATGTTCCTGTGCGCGTCTTTGTCCTGAGCGGTTGCCAGGGCCTCCTCCCGGTCCTCCTCGCTCGGGCTGGGGCTGGGGCTGTAGTGCCGTGGCTTCATCAGGAGAGATTTCCTCTTGTTAACTGGCGCTCCGCTGGTGCCTTCATGGGTGTTCCTCTTCCTCCCGGTGGAAAAGTGCAAGCTACAGGCAACACACAAAAATTGCTACAGGTCAGAGTGGTGGAGGATACTACAACAAATGTGTCCCATCGTTTAGTTAATATCATACATTCCTGACATCTGTGTTTAGCAGCTTACACATTAGGACTATCAGCCAGTTTATTAGTGATATTTATTTTTATTAAAATAATGAATTGATGACTTTGAAAGGAACTACAAGACCACACACAGACACTTAATTGACTATCAGTTATTTCTCCTTGAAAATGGAGAGATTCTCTTCCTAAACTTGCACCTCATGGCTTTAAAAAGGAGATTTTTCTTATTACTTGAGTTTCATTCGGGCCATTTGTTTCGTAAAAGCCGCATTGTTTCAGGTTCCATGTTTCAATTTCACGTATAGGGTCTTGTCTATATACCCCAAATATGAAGTTGTTGGAATTCACTACAGTTTAGTCTCTAAAAGCATTTCTGCGCTTTTGTTGAAATGTGAAGGTCAGTAAGAAAAATGATGGAGATGATTCTCTAGACCAAAGGCTGTTGACCCATCTGTCCTAAACGAACCAGAAAAACAAATATTATTATTCCTAGTTTCCATGACAAAAATGTGCTTATGAACACAATGTCGTCACACTTTGCTCAACATGTTCAGGAAGGCCAAGACAGTAAAGACAGCAGCACACTGTGAAATTACTAACCTGTTCCAGTTCAATGCATAACCACTCCCACCCAAATGACATGTTTGTTGATTTTCTGAATGAAAATAAGTATATATACTACGGGGAACAAAGGCATATTTTAGTGCACCGTTTCAGTACAAAATATTAAACACCATAACTTTCGCACAGGAAAGGTTAAATTTTCCAAATGTTGAATTATTGAATTCATTCAATAAATGGTAATCTGCACTGAAGTATTTAAATAAAAGTGTGTGGATTTTTTAAAAATTCAACAAACATTTTTTAAAGAAAATCAACAAAACATGCATTTTGAGCAGGGGCACCCAATCCTATGCATATGTTTACTTGTTTTTACTGTAAAATATGTAGTTTGCACTTGATCATTAAGAGGTGAAGTCAAGCCAGGATCATCATTCTTTATCCAGACTTTTCAATCTTCCCGCCAGTCACACACTTCCCCTACAATACTTATGGACATAACAGGAAAAAAGACAAAAGCAAAAACCCAGGGAAAGAGACTGGCTAGATTTGTTGTCATGAAGACACTCATATGCTGCCTTGCACAATGGGCTACAATGTTATTCGATGTATCTACTGCCAGGACGGCTTAATGGGCCATCTGATCGCAGGAGTGTTCATGTTTTTAATTAAAAATCCCACCTCTCAGGCAAGCGAATGGAAATGTGAGGTTGGAGGTCTGGTAAGTAATACGTTCAGATTTTTGGAATTACACAGTGTGTAGTTTGTGTGGCTGAGGCCAGGCTGCACAGGACCGGCACCATATTTGTGCTTGTGGGGAAGCCGTGAACTCTGGCTTACCTGTGAGTGTCAGCGACGCAGTCAGCCGTAACTGCAAATAGAGAGAGAGAGAGAGAGAGAGAAAGAGAGGGAGAGAGAGAGAGGGA